>JASANS010002418.1:0-94325 GCA_030849605.1 Wallacemonas sp. 195SL | reverse complement strand
TTCACGAAGGGCATTGCGGTTCGTGTGTGTTTGTGGGGTTTTTGACTTAGAGGAAAACAATGGGTTCACCCTTTAAAGATTGGCCAAGTAGCACGATGCAATACAGAAAGAAGAATGGAGATGACCAGGAGAAAGACAGAACAAAAGAAAGATGAGAGGCAATTGTGGTGAGCAAGAAAGGGGGAAAAAAGAAGAAGGGGGAGCGATGAGTATCCTCCACACTCACCAAAGAGAGTGGGGGTGGGGGAAAACGTGGTCAGGGCTGCGGACACAAGTGCATGGTCCTCTTCTTAAGTCTGTTGTGGAGAGCGAAGAGGGGCTCCTGTGCGACTCTGTGAGTGAGTGAGAGCAGGCGGAGTGGTCTCCGCCACAGTTGGAAGATGCGATCAGTGTTGGGATATGTGTGTGTGTCGCGGATAAGGCGAGAGAGAGAGAGAGAGACAAAAAAAAAAGTGAAGCGGGCACGACTGAAAGCGGCCACAAGAGTAGTATACATGGAAAATAAAGCTCACCAGGATCACGTATGCGGTGCTATACTGACGAAGAAAAGAGGGGCACAGCAAGACGAAAACAGAACAGCACAAAGCAGAAGAAGCCAGAAGCAACTTCGCCCGAAAGCAAGGAGAACAGTCAGTGCTGAACGCTCATTTATTACGCGCGTGATTTCTTCTTGGTTACTCCGCCGTGTCCGTTGACGCCAGCCGCCGGCGCGGCCGCAGCAGCACGCTCACGTTCAATGTGCACCAGCCGTGCCATCAATGCCTGCGTTTTGCTTTCCAGGGAAGAAATGAGCTCGTCTTTCTGCTCCAGTTGCCGCTCGTAGTGCGCTGTTACTTTGCTGTGGGCGTTCGCCGTGGCCAAGGAGTCGCGCCACAACGTCTCCAGCCGATGGATGTAATCGGAGGCAGTTTGGAAGAGATCTTCCTCGCTCAGTGCGGTCTGGCCCGGCCTCGGTGGTGCACCGGCTGAGGGACGTGTCGAGGCGAGTGAGGCGGCACCGGCGCCAGTGGATGTGGCTGCGAAAAACTCCGTCATTGTGTTGTAGTCCTCATCTGTGGTGCGCACAACAGTGAGGGCCTTTGGCATTGTGCGGACGGCGCCACGTCCACGGCTCTCCGCAGGTGCGTCGACATCGTCGTTGGGCTCTGCACCTTCCACACGCGCGCCTGCCATGTACGCCAGCACCTCCGCGGCCTTTTCAGAAAAGCCCAACTCATGTGCGGCAGCGCCACGGCTGTTCTTGCGTGGAGGCTGCTTCTTTTTGTGCGGTCGGTTGGCGGCGTCTGCGGCGGCGATGGCCTCTGCAGCTTCAATCGGGATACTGTTAAGCAAGGCTGCCGGACGCAGCACACTGACGATGCCAGCGGGTGGCTGCCAGGCGTGCTGCAGAAGAAGGCTTCGCTGGTAGCGCCGGAGGAGGCCATCGCAGAGCAGCGCAGTCGCCCAGGCGATGTGCTCGTCGAAGATTGTGAAGCAGCACCCGTTGGCCTGCTGGTTCACGATGCGGCGATTCTTGTCGGCCACGATGAGACAGCCGTAGTGCCGCAGAGGAACAATGACGCAGTTGCTGACATTCAGATGTTTGACTGCCCAGTTCTTCGCCTCCGCATCGGCCGAGGGGGACGTCGCGAGTGCGGCGCGACCTTGGCTGGACGCGGTCGCCGTCGCTGCCGCGGATACTCCACCGGCGAAGTAGTTGTCCATCGCGGACATGTTTGCAGCGATGCCGGTCATGGTGACAGACACGAGGGCGTTCATGGAGGCGTAGCTCACTTCATCCGGAAGCTTGCCCTCCGCGTTCAGTTTCGCGACGCAATGGAGGAAGCGGGGTGCGCGTCCAGCCTCTTCTGTGTGCGAGCTGTTCTTGTGCTCCGCGTCGTGCACGTAGACAGCCGCACAGGTGCCATCCGCTTGCGTGAGTGCGGACTCGAGCAACAGGTGGAGGTGTGCCTGCAGAACGTGCGCCATGTCACGTTCTGCTGCCATGTGCTGAAGTCGTGCGGACGGCACCCCGACTACACCGCCAGATGAGGCCCCAAACGCGGTCGACGCACCCGCGGGTGGTGCTCGGCGCCCCGATGCGGTTGTCTGTGAGACAAGCTTACTCTGGCTTGGGCCTGTCTTGGCGCTTGCAGCAGGTTGAGGAGAGCGCCTTCCGCGAGACTCACCGAGCCGTCGCAGCACCAACGTCACGTCGTCGCCCTCGTCCAGCAGTCCGCAGCCGCCTTCATCGGGCTCGCGGACACGAAAGCCTTCCGGCACCACGCGATGCCGCTCCGCAATCTCGCTCAGTTGTGCAAACTCCTTCCCACGAAGGTGATCGAAGAATTCCACCAGTTTCGCGTCCACGCGCTCTTCTAGCTCTGCCATCCGTGCCCGCAGCTGCCGACCAAGGTCAGCTAGCGTGTGCACGAGCTCCGGTGATGTACCGCGAGGCAGACAAAGCGGTCGCGCGGCACTTGTCCCCGATGCGCCAGCCAAGAGAGAATGCGAATGTGTCGCTGCGCCACTGCCGCTGCTTCCGACGGCCGGCTGCACGTTTGCGCTCTCGAGAAACGACGCGATTGTGCCTATCTGAGCCAGCACAGCGCTTATCTCACTGTCGGTAGACAACATATCGTGCTGTACTGCTGAGTGAATCTTTTTTGTTGTTGTTTTGTTTTTTCGACACTACGAGAAAGAACCAGCCACCAGCAATGCACTCGCCGCCAACAAGAACAAGACTGAGACATGAGGAAGTAAACGTAATTAGATACGAGCAACGGAAAGAGGAAGAAGAAAAAAATAAAAAGAGCGACGCCATGTAAATAAGAGAGAATGGGGGGGTGAAAAGTAGTGCCGATTTTTTTTTTGTGTGGTTGTTTCTCCCAGAAGAGAGACACGATTGTCACCTCTATTGAGGCGTGTGTGCACGCTTCGTTTGTGCGAAGATGAGCCACGGCTCTGAAAAAGTTGCAGCTGACATCAGTAGGAGATCTGCCATCAGGCTCTTCACCCTGATGACGAAGGTGCCAGTGTGCTTCGCAAAAAAGAAGAGAACAGTCTAGGAGCGAGCAATAATAATAATAAAGTGATCCTTCAAGAAGAGGACCGAGGCAAAATTCATCATGAGCTTTTTATGGTTTCTTTGTTGTTGTTGCTGTTATTGTTGTTGTTGTTGTTGTTTTTGTGTGTGTCTTGAGTATCGTTACTATTCGCTTGTGGTGGTGAATTAGTCCAACACACAGCGAGTATGTGTGTGTGCATCCATTCGGCTAGTATACAGTCCCGCAAAAAAAAAAAAAAAGGTCTCTCCCTCCTCTCTGTTTTTATTGTTGATGTTGGTGTATTTGTTAATAAACTGTGTGAAGGTGTCTAGTAAATGTATTTGTATCGCAACGGCAGTGAATGGGTTCGTGGGAGGTTGTGGCCCTTTTCTTTCCTTTTTTGTTGTTGTTGTTGTTTGCNTTTTGTTTTGTTTTGTTTTGTTGACGGCGCCTCCTTTCTCCACTAAGAGCCCTCCGCACACATGAACGCACACACGCACACTCTCTTTCTCTTGTTTTCCTTCGTTCTTATTGGCCCTCTTCGCACCGCACCAGTAACAAGGCGAAGATGAGAAAGGGAAAAGTGTGTGTGTGTGAGAGAGAGACGAGTCTGTCGTTGATCTCCTCTTCCAGTTGAATGTGCACTTGAATACACGCCAATACTCGAGTGAATGCAGCCAAGAAGAGAAAGCACTGACGGAAACAAAAACAAAAAAGCAGTATGAGCTCGTTGCGCTTTTTGCAAGGCACCTTCTCACTGATCCTCTGGCAGCGGCGATGCGAGTCTGTCATCGTCGTCACAGAGGTGAGCGAGGGGAGGCAGAGACAGAGAGAGAGAGAGAGGAAACAACCTGCAAACCCCAGACTGTCAGTCTGCACATGAGGCATTCACGAAATGACACAAATAGAGAGAACGTGCACGCGGGAGAAGTGGAGAAGAGAAAAAAAAATCAGTCGAAAGAAAGAAAAAAAAAGAACAGGAAAAAAAAAAGCTGCGTGTATCCAGGCTGTCTCGCACAATAAACAAACAAGTTAAGTGTGTTCTTGAGAGGAGAAGAAAGACGTGAAGTGTGGACCAACGAGAACAGTGAATGAAGCAACGCACAAAAACGAGAAAACGGTAAAACAAATGGAGGAAAAAAAACACTAAAGAGACATTGAGGATAAAAAGAGTGAATGACAACACGGACCAAAAAAAAGAAAGAGTAACAAGCATACACACGCTGCGTGCCATACAGACACGCACAATACAACACAAGAAAACTCTCTCATGAAAAGGGAAAATAAGGGGGGGGGGCAAAGCGTACCCCTGGACTGAGACAAGACAGAGACATGAGGAACTGACCTGCAAGCTCATCGGCCTCTGCCCTTCCTTGCCGTGCGTTGCCGACGCCACTTTTCCATCCACGGGTGTGCGAGCGCATCTGTTGGTGTCAGCCGTGCCTCCGGGTCATAGCGAAGGCAGCCCATCACGAAGTCCAAAAACAAGTCATCGCGCTCCGTGCGAGCGGATTGAAGATACGCCGCGAGAGATTTGCTGTTTGGGCCTGTAAACCGGTGTGGCTTAGACGGGACAACACCCGCGGATGACGGCATCGCACTCAGCTTCGGCTTCAGCTGGAGGCCATTCTCTTCGTAGAAGTTACTGGCACGTTTTCCTCTTGTCTGTACGGAGACAGGGATGTGGCCAAGGTACTCCACCATGCGCTGCAGAAGATCGCCTTCGGAGGTGCCAGGGAAAATCGGGTACCCATTCGCCAGCTCGCAGACGACACAGCCTAAGCTCCACATGTCGATGGCGGCAGTGTAGGCGATGCCGAGCACCACCTCGGGTGCCCGGTAGTACCGCGATTGTATGTACGTGTGGACGCGTCGGTTCTCAAAGCAGGCAGAGCCAAAGTCAATCAGTTTCAGTCGCTTTAGATTCGTGCCAGGGCTAGCCAACGAGGTCTGGTGACACACGACAATGTTCTCTGGTTTAAAGTCGCAATGCACAATGTTGTGGCTCCTCACAAACGCCAGCGCGGTCAGCAGCTGCTCGCAGAAGTCGTAGATGAACTCCATCGGCATCGCCCGAAACCCGTTCTTGTACACCATATTGTACAAGTCAATGGAAAGCAGCTCAAACACAATGATGAAGTGGTTGCGGAACGTGAAGTTGTCCAGGAGACGCACGATGTTCTTTTCATCCGACGGATCGTCTCGCTGCAAGTTCGCCAGAACGTCCACCTCCTCTTTGGCCTGCTTCGTGTAACTAGGTTTGTTTTTGATTATCTTGACCGCCACCTCGCGCTGGTCCTTGTGGTCGTACGCACGCACCACGACACCAAATGTGCCGCGGCCGAGCTCTTTTTGAATTTCATAGCGATACGCAATGTGATCGCCAATAGTGATGATATAATGATTCTTCTCGTCGTCGTAGCCGTTGTTCTGCGGACGACCCTCAATGCCGAGAACCTTGTTGCATGAACGTGTACCACAGAAATACACTTCCGGCATATAGTCGCGCACCTCCTCATCCTCGTAGTTGTTCAGGTTCGCGGCCAGCTCAGGCGACAGCGCGTACTGCCCAGTCGGACTCGACTCTGAGGTGGAGATGATGTCCACGCTCTCACCGTTGTGACTGTCGCCGCTGCTGCTGCTGCTCTCGTCATCCATGAGAGGCGTGAAGATGTCGCCTGCATCGTTCAAGCTGCTCATTGTGTTCGCGTTTTGAACACCACCGCCGCCGGTGCCAAAGTCGTACGTGGGGGCGTGGCGCGACCCTGTTATGCCGGTGCTGCTCGTGTTGGTGCTGAAGCCGTTATTGAGGCTGCTCAAGGAGGGCAGGCGCTGCTGCGAACGGCGTGCAGGTGGGGCGCGGGCGAAGCTCTCGTGCACGCCGGATGGGATTGCCAGCGGCGAGGCCGACGTCATGGCGGGCTCTCCATCACCGGTGTTCTCTCCGCCACCCGCCGCACCGCCATGAAACGGAACAACAATAGTGCCAGAGCGGCTGTCCATAAGACTTTCCCGCTCTGACGTGAAGCCGTTGCTGCGGTTCGCCTCGTGTGTCATGAGGTCCTCCTTCGATTGCCTCCGTACGCTGTTGGTTTGCGTGGCTCCTCGAACGGTGCCGTATCCGTTCGGAAATGCTCGTGGTGCGCTCGCGCCGCGCATCGGGCCTGGAGGCGGATGTGGAGCAAAGACCTGGCGTGTGCCGTAGGCACCCATGTACGGCATACCTCCCTTGCGTGCCGCAGGGTGCTGCATGTACGGTGGTCGCTGCGCTTGAATAACAGGGAGAAATATGTCTTGACGGCATGGTGCGCCGCCGTAACCATTCACTCGCAGCGGCTGGGGGCCATTGCCTGATCCGCGTCGCATCGGCACGCCAGCACTCGGTGATATGGGCTGCATCGCCGCGTTGCCTATGTTCTGTCGGCCGGGCTGGTTCACAATGACCACGGCACCGTTGGCATACACAAGTGGTGGGTTCTGTCCAATCATAGTCTAAAACAGCAAAAAAAAAAAGAAAAAAGAAAAAAGCAAAAGGGTGAAAAAGAAGGAGAAGAGAGTAAGGTAGCTGCACACGCAACAAATAATCAATATCAAAAATGAAAATAAACAAGAAAAGCCGTGTGACAAAAATGAGCAAAAAAAAACTAGTACGTTTACTGGGAAAGACTCACGCCGTGCTCTCTTTCTCTTCAGCCTACAACTGATGGCTGTAAAGGGGCACCACAGTGCGGTATGTGTACTGAACTCGCTGAGCGCAGCGCGACACACTAACTAATTACGCATTGATACGAGCAGGAAATAAGGAGGTTGTATGGTCAGAAAAAAAAAAGGGGGAAAAAGGTTTCGAGAAGGGGCAGAGAGAGGGAGAGGAATCATGCGGGCGAGGAAAGCAGTCTCATTTCAGCGTTGAGAAGTAGACGTGTACGACGGCAATGCAATGCAATTGTGCAAATGGGGGGAGGCGGAGAGTCGAGAAAGGTGGCTCGCAGGCATTCACTCCCCTCGTATCATGGCCGCCAATGCTGCCCGCACCGTCTGGAGAGAGAGAGAGAGAGAATGACCACGACGGAGTTTTAAAAGAAGGAAGAGCTGACTCACTGACACTTGAGTCACACTCCCCTCAATCTCGCGTGGGGCGTAGGGACAGTAACGTACGGACACCGCAAGCACGGCATATTACTATTCACACGACTTTACGTTTTGTCTTTGTTGTTGTTGTTGTTAATTTGTTTGTTGTGTTGTGTTGTGTGGGCCTATTCAATTGGAACAGGATAATCAGACACGCACACACGCACACACGTCACCGTTCCCAGAACGGAATGGGAGAAAGCAGAGCACATCTTTCCTGTTGTCAGTTTTTTTTTTTAATTCTCCTGCGCATCGGCAGGAAGGAAATAAACAGAAACAGAGCTGAGAAAACGTCACGAGTACAAGAAAAAGAAAAAGGCAGCCCATGTAACCACAGAAGAAAAGAAGAAGAAGAAAAGCATGTGTGTGCGTGTGCACATGTCCGCAGGCGATGCCATTTGAGACACAGTGTGCCTTCACATCGGATCAGTTCCATCGCGGCATTTCATTGACCATTTGCACTTGCTGCTTTTCTCTCTCTCTCTCTCTTCCTTTCATTCGGTGACGATTTGCTTTTGGAGATTCTTCGTCGCTTCGCGTTCTCTTCGTTCACTTTCTTTAGTCGATCATACGCTTCTTCTTGAAGTAACGCTTCAGATAACGCATTTGAACGAATGAGAAAGCAGCGAAAATCAAGAGAAGTGCGATGCTCATCCACATCACCTTCGCTGTCATGTGCTCGTTGGTGTTACGCATCTCTGCCTCGCGCTCCTTGTAGTACACGTACTCCGTGAGAACTTGGCGGACCGAGTCCTCCACCGCGCGCATCTGAATCTCAATCGGCTTCAGCTTCTCTTTGGTTGCGATTGACTTGTAATCCGTGTTTTCAGAGCCGATCGTCCACACAAATTCGACAGAGCGTGGCTCCTTGGTGGACTCTTTCGAGGCCCCTTTGATAGCACGTGACGCGAAGCACACCGTGTAGTCACCGCCATCCATGACGCGGTACTTGTACGAGCCCGTGTTTGTGCCCTTGTTCTCCCACAGCGTCTGCTTCACGTCATCGGAAGTCAAGGTCACATCGAGCTTGAGTCCTCCCACGCTTTTTGAGTAGTACGCGACGGACATGTCAATACCGCTCGGCACCTCCTCCGTAAAGCAGCGGGACTCTCCCGCGCTGATTGAAAATTTAAAGCCGTCAACGCGCAGACACGCCAGCAGCAGAAACACGCACACGGCGGTGACAGCTAGACGGCTCCAAGCACCCCAGCAGCAACGAGACATTGCGGGGAGACAAGAAGAAAAAAGAAAAAGAAAAAGAAAAAGGAAGGATGTCGATGGAGAGAATCCTCTGAGTGTTAACGTGCTACTGATGTGAATGAAGAGAAACCGATGAAGGGGGCAAAGTTGCAATGATGTGGGAGGAAGAGAGAGAGAGAGAGGAGAGAAAGAGAGAGATGGGCAGCAATTACCTGTTTGTACACGCGTGTTTGGTCCGTCTTTGCTCTGCCACAATTGACGAGGGAGGCAGTGCCGGTGTGCGTTCATGCGCTGTTGCCGTGACGCGCACACCGCATCGCATTTCAGCTGTTCTCGCTGTCAGCCTGACACAGCACACATTGCGAGCAAAGAAGTGAGGGAGGAGAACATTCTTTTGCCGCAGTGATGAGGATGAGGTGTGTAGTCGAGTCAGTGCGCACACGCCCACGTGGTGGCACAAAAAAATGGCCGAGGCTCTATTTTATTGTGGGCATGATAGGTTCATGTTGTTGTTGCTGTTTGATTTCTTCTTGCTGTTCTTGATGTACTGCTTCACCCAGTTTTTCCAATATATCTGACGCAAAAAGGGCACTAGTCTTCAAAGTTGCAAGAAAAGAAAACACGAGAAGGATAGCAAAAGGTGAGTTGAACAAAAAAAAAAAAAAAGAGACGAGCAACTCCCATCCCGTTCAGCGAGAGGATCATGTGAGATCGTCACTGTCGCCATTCGGACTCTGGAATGCCCCACCAAGAGGGGGGTGAGGGCGAGAATAGTAGAAGAGGACAGTCAAACATGAGCGCGGCTCACAGCTCACAGCTCACCAGCTTCCTCTTCTTGTCTTGTTGCTGTGATATACTCGTGTCTCTTTTGTTGTTGCTGTTGTTGTTGCTGTTGGTGATTTCACTTCTATTTCTTCGGTACGCAACGGCGGTTCATCCAATTGGAGAGTGGCTTTCAACAGGGTAGTCACCCACGTCTTCCACGCCAGCCGTGTTCTCCCCAGGGTATTTGCCCTGCTGCGAGTCTATCTCCATCGCATTGTTGGCATCTGTCAGGCCTCTCTCAGCCCCCGCCTGCTCCGTCAGCATCGCGGTCGAGGCACGCATTTCGGCCTCCGCCATGCTCAGCCACCTCAGTTGCTTGTTAAGGGATCGAAGCTCCTTGAACGGTTGCCACACGTCGGCGCGAGGCTGGTCTGCCTGGCAGTACACGCCCCGGCTGTACACCTCTGTTGTCTTCTTCAGAGGGCGGTAGAGGAGAACGTAGAGCAGAACCAGATAGAGCACAAACATGACAGGGGCGAGGACACAGACGTAGATGGTGCGTGTGCGATGCACCTGCATGTATCCTGCCGGCACAATGACGATGATGAAGAGAGCGACGGAGAGAAGCCCCACCACAATCCACGAAGGAAGCGCGGTTGGCATTTCCTCCTTCACTTAACAAGACGACTTGCGCAAGAGGAGAGTGGAGGAGGGGGAGGGAGGGGAAAGGTAAAAGGAATGGGAGGGACATGACGTGAGAAGGTATGTGCAATCATGAAGAAATAAATGAGCACGAGGCCACTGCGTCAGATTTTTTTTTTTTTGGCACAACACTCACAAACTTGACGCCTTTCGAGGAGCGCACTCGTCAGGGGGTGGAGGGGGGACAACAGTGGAGGTCACGTGTTCGTGTGTGTGCGTATGTATGCGTAAATATGGGTATGCATGCTTTGCCTGACGCAGAGTCCACCAGATCAAGCCTGGTCAACACAATGACATCTGCACACGACCTGACAGTAGTCCGCATTGAGGGCAGCTTATGGAAAAGAACAAACAGGCAGCGGCCCCTCCGCTTCATCTGTGCAAATAGCTGGATTGAAGAAGAGGTGCGTGAACAGATTGACGTGGGAACGCTCTACATGTGTGCGTGTGTGTTTTTGTTACGCTACGTCCACAATGAGATAAGGCCAGGGCGGAGTAGGGGAAAGAAAAAAAAGAAGAAAAAAAGGAATGATTTGCCCTCTCTGGAACCGTACACCGCTCTTGATTGGGCCGCGTGGAGGTTTGCCATGAGCACTGGAAGATGATGATGATGGCTTCGCCTCTCATGAATAATAGGGCGAGCAAAAAAAAGGGGGGAAGCCTTATAATCGAAGTTACCGACCTGGTATTTGTTTGCTTTTCTCGGGTTTTCTCTTTTTTTTTTTTCTGTTTCAGTGTAGCAAAAAAGCCATAGGAACACATTGGCAAGTCGAGAAGAGAAAAACGAAGCAACAAAAAAAAGTACTATGACAGCATGAATGAAAGAGAGATATGGCTCGGAAAGTCTACATACGTTGGCCACATCACTTCGTGAACGCTCTGATGACATGTGACCTGTCTTCAAGTGTCTTAGTGTGTTGTTTTGGAATTGAAGGAGTTGAAAGCGAGAAGGCACAATGCTTTTTTTAGGCTTGCTGTTTCTTGTTGATTTGACTGTCTCCCTGTGATAAAGTAACGCAATGTGTGTCGAGGTTACGCTTGAACGGTAAAAAGAGAGCGTACAGTGTTCTTTGTCTTCTTCTTTCTTTCTTGTTCGCCTTTTCTTCGCGACATGTATTCCGCTGTGACTTCGGTTTTCCGCTCCTCACGTCTCTTCCCTCGCGTTTGTCTGTTTTGCTACCTGCCCTCTTCCTCGTATTTGTGTGTATGGAGGGGCTCTCACTTCGCTGTTGCGGGTGTCCATCAGTGTTGATTGGTACGTGGAGAAAGCAGGCCAGGGCAGAAGAGAGATGGGCCAAGGACACCTACGCCTTCTTCTGACTCAAGAACTCAGCGGCCACCATGAAGCCGCGGTCGTTCGTCGGGTGGCCTGGGCCGCAGGGCAGGGTGCCAGCGAAGAAGTGGCGATACACCTCGAGCGCCTCCTTGCCCGTGTTCACCACCCACGGCACGGTCGAAATCCATTCTGAGCCCTTGATGGTGCCGCTTTGCAGGTTCACGTGGTAGCGACCGGAAATCTTCGCGCCCCAGTGCTCTGGGGTGCCGAAGAGCAGCACTGGGTACGCAGGGGTGGTGCCCACCTTGCGGCGCACCTCCTCGAGCGCGTACTCAAAATCGGTGCCGATGCCGCCAGTGAGGAAGATGGGAAGATCCAGGTTGAAGTCGGATTGCCGCTCCACCAGCTTGTCCGCGCGGTACGTGAAGTAGGCCTCGCAGTACGGGTTCTGCTTCTGCTCGTTAATGGTCGCGCCGGGCTTGGAGGAGACGCTGCCAAAGTCCACCACAAGACCGCAGCTGAGGATGCCCAACGACTTGGCGACGCGGTTGCCAACCTCCATCGCACCAGGGCCGCCACCCGTGACCAAAGCCAAGGGCTTGTCCGGGTTCAGCAGAGCGTGCGTGCACGTCTTCTTCATCTGCACGACACCGTTGAGGAGCTGCATCAGCTCCGCCTCAAAGTCGCCCGCCACCAAGTTGGAGCCGTAGACGCCGAAGAAGGTAGCTGTCAGGTATTCCTGGCGCCGCTCCAGAGGCACAAACTGCCCGGCGTCGCGGTTGGGGCGGCGAATGTACTGGAACACCTCACCCTTGCTCTCGTCCACGTGGAACACGGAAATGCCGAATGTGCTGAGGTCGCCAAGCAGCGCGGCGTCCTCTTGGCTGAAGAACTGGCCGTAGTGCTTCGAGGCACGGGAGAAGTACACGGCGCGCAGTCTCTTGCCCACGGCACGGGACAGAATGAGAGATTTAAGGCACGGCGAGGGGAAGTAGCGGGTGACGAGCACGCCATCACTCGTAATGTCATCCATGGCGATGGCGGAGAGAATGCCGTACTCGCACTGCTGGTAGGTGTAGCGCGTGACGAGTCGCTTCTGCTCCTCTGCGTCATCGAGGCCAACGTACTTGGACTTCTTAGGGTCCGCCGTGATCCAGTCATCCTCGTCCATCTCACTGAACTGGCCGCCCTTGCACAGGTACGCGCAGCAGTTGATGTCGCCCTTGGGGGCACTCTTGAACACCCGCATCAAAGCAGATGGGTTGCTGCAACGCTCTGCCAAGGTCTTGCGCAGCTCGAAGGGGACCTGTTCACGGTAGGACTCGAGCGTGTAGAACTCGATGGGCACGTGAGTCAGCTCCTGCGAAGACTCACCGTAGAAGACAAAGGTACGGTCGTGCTTGGCGGCGCGCGAGGGGCCCTCTTCCGGCTCAATCACACGAGAGCTCATGGAGTGCAGGCCAGGCGGCAGCAGTTCGTCCACGACACGGCCAAAGAGGGTACGGAAGTGAATGGCGTAGCTCCGCACCATGAGCGTACCGCGCGGCGTCCCCACACGCGTGTTGCCCTCGTGGAACTGCTGGTGCAAACGGATGAGTTCCTTGTAGGGGGCACCCTTCTCCAGCGCGCGGCCGATCGTCGGGAGCAGGCCGTGAATCTCACCCGTGTAGGTGAACACGCCGGGCAGAACGGGCACGAGTGCAATGACACGCCCGTTCACGATCTTGAGCTCCCAGTCAGGGCGCTCTTTGTCGCCGTAAGCCGCGAGAGGCTGGCCACGCTGATTGAATGTGGCAGACAACCGTTCAACGTACTCGAGATTCTTCACCACGCGGTTCTGCTCCATCGCAAAGAGCTTGCCGACACAGGCGCCCTTGCCAATGTAGTCCAGCATCAGCACCGCCAGGGGGGCCAGGGCGACGAGATTGCAGGTGACCGTGGCGTGGCGAGCGGCGCTGTCAATCTGGATGTCAACATCCTCCGCGTTGACGCCGAGCTGGGTGATGGAGGAGCGGAGGACGAACTCCGACTCCACCCCGTCGCACAGGCCGCGGAACTTAGGGTGGACATTCTCGACCGTCGCCGTCATGCGGGCCTTGTCTCTGCTGCTGCGAATGTAGCTGACGATGCGGGCATCCTTTGTGGCGAGATCATAAGGGTTGGGATTGCGGCCACGTGACAGAGCGTAGCTCTCCATGTTCTTGTGCCGGAGCACGGAGTCCGGGTACCAGCGACAGGCTTCAGAGGACATGATTGTTGTTGTTGTTGCTGGTGCTCAGTGTTTATACTATTTTTTCTCCCTGCGTGATGTTGCAAATGAGAAAAAAAAAGAGAGAACAGTTGATAGCGCGAAACAACGATAGCGTCAAGGTCGGTATAAAAAAAACGTGAAAATAGGCTTTTTTTTTTTTTGCGGTTTTTGTTTCTGTCATGGAGTGAAAAGTAAATCAGGAGAGGATGAAAAGGGAACGAGATGCAGGGGGGGAGGTTGGGGAAGAGAGAGTGATTCGTTTATTGTTGATGGTACTGTTGTAAATGAAGAAAGATGACAACGCAAGATGAAACTTGACGATTTTCTCTCACGGTTCCCTGAGGGGGGGGGGGGGAGGAGAGCGAACAAAAAACAGAAGAAGCGCATCTGTTGATTTTGATGCGAGGCAACGCACGTGCAAAGACCCACGAAGATGGAGGAGAAAGGCATCACGTGATGTCTCCATCTGTGACCGCAGAGTGTCGAGGTATGGGGTAGCTGACTGTACACGTTCGCACAGATACATGCCGCCACACTCCTTCACACATGTGCGGTGCCCTCTTCTGTTCACCTCCCTGCACGGTTGAAACGCGATCAGCAGTGCTGGGAAGAGTAGAAAGCAAGACGCTCGAATACCATCGGATTCTTCACGCTCTGTTGTGTTCCGTCTTTTTTGTTGTTGTTGTTGCCGCTGTCGTTGTTGTTGTTTTAGGATTGAATCTGATGTCGTGTGCTTTGCCAACCATCTTGTGGGTTGGTGGCATCGTTAGTTAAACGTCAATTGTGGACTTTATTACACAGAAACAAAAGTGAGAGGGGGAAAAAGGGTGGAAGAACAACAACGCAACTGGTGGCTGATGATCATGATGTGGCCGAGATGAGGAGAGGGAAAGAAAAAAAAAAGAGAGAGAGAGAGACAGTTACACGCGTCCATAAAGTGCGCGGCGATTCTCTCTCTCTCTCTCTCTCTCGAGCACCTCCGGTGCACTGACGGTGCTGGCATTGCCCTCTTCGTGCGTACGCTCCACATGATGCATCATAGTGTTCATCTGAGGGATGTGTGTGGCTTTTGTGTGTTAGTTTGTCGGCTTGCCTTTGGCCCTTCATCACACTTAGCGACGACCGCGCGCGTTCTTTCCAGGACGCTTCTTTGCGCCACCAGGTCGCACGTTACGAGTACGCGGTGTCCGCTCCGTGCGGCCACGCTTGGCTGGGCCCCTGGCATCGTCCTCGTCCTCGTTGAGCAAATCGCGAAGGGCACCGTTACCCTTTCGCTTCTTCTTCCAGTCCTCCAGGCGGTCCTGCATGTCGCGCTTGTACTTGGCACGTTGACGCATCACCTCGGCCTGGACTTCCTTGCCGTACTTCTTCTGGTCCTTCATCGCACGGCGGTGGGCCTGTGCCTCCACGCGTGACTTGGAGGCCGAGATGGCCTGCCGCACATCGTTCATGTGCACGTCGCTCTTGAACATCTCCGCGTAGTAGTCGTTCGGGCGCTTCCACGGCACACCCGCCGCCTCCAGCATGGACAAGCCGAGCTTCACGGACTGCAGCGTCTGCTGAATGAAGGCCTCCTCACGCTTTGGATCATCATCGGCGTGAAGATCGGCTGGGAGGGAACGTGTCGAGGTCAGCGCCATGCGCTCCACCCACTGCGCCGGCTCGCTAATCTCCAGCTTCGCCGCGTCTACGGGCTTCCCAGCGTCTTTCTTTTCTGTCGTCGCGGCGGCAGCGGGCGTGGACTCGTCAGCTTCCTCCTCTTCCTCTTCGGCTTCCTCCTGCTCTTCGTGATCCTCTTCAGAGCTGTGGAGTTCGTCGTCGCCAATGAAGGAGGCCTCGTCCTCTTCGTCCTCCGCAAGGTCGACCTCCTGTTCCTCAGCCTTCTTGGTCATGTACTCTTTACGCGCCGCATCACGGGCCTTCTGCTTCTTCGACGCCAACGCGAACACGGGCATTGTGCTTTATTGATGTGTTTTCTGTTTCGTGTTTTCTTCTTCAGCACCTTTGGACAATGCGGAAGATACTTAGCTGTGTTGTCAAAAAAAAAAAAGGCGATGTTGAGGTACCAAGGGTTTTAACATTCGGAAATGAAGAAGCGAAACACGCACGAAGAAGCAAGGGAGAGGGCAGTTCAAGAGAGAAAAGGGTAGTGATGAAGGAAAGGGGGGGGTGAACGGCATATAAACATTGTGTGCTTGCCACATAACAATTGTACAAATTGTTCATTATCTTAATTGCTCTCTCTCTCTCTCTCTCTGTGTACCCCACACACGGTACCGAGTGGAGGTAGCTCGTCGTGGTAGGTCTGTGACAACGCGAATAACGACGAAATAATGTGGATGTCTCTTCCTCTTGACATACGTGTCGTCTCGGGACAGCTTTGCGGTGGTGGAGTGTTCAAAGGAGGAAGCACATACCCCTGGGTCACGATACGCTGATGTCGTCTCCACGTTTTGGTGTTTTCATTTGGTTTGAGCAGGTTGGTGTTGTTGTTCATGTTGTGGTTTCGTGTGTGTGTGTTGCTGTGTACAAGCAAGCAAAGTAACAATACAAAAAAACACAAGTTGGCGAGAGGGCGTGCGGAAGACAGGCATGAGCAGCCGCCCATGTATTTTACATCGTCTATGGTACGCATCCAGTCCAGGTGCCAACGCTACACCTTGGGAACGAGAAGGAGCGCGGCGGGGGCGGGGGGGGAGGCCCAAACGTGACAAAGAGCAAGGCAAAGCAACGAGCCGCATGCGGCAGATTACATGTGAAGAATGAAACTCGGCACCTGTGTGTGTGTAAGAGAGAGAGAGAGATGTGTCCTCGCGACTTCAACTCACATCACACTCGGGCGGAGGCCCCGCTAAGCCCAGAGGCACCGTTCTCCTGCAGGTACGTCTCATAGGTTCCGATAATGTCTTCGTTGCGCTCTGTCATTTGCAGCAATAGCAACTTGAGGTCCTCGATGGTCTTGTCCTTTTCGGACAACAAGTCGTGGATCTTCTGTTGAAGTTCCTTGATATCCTCAGGGTTGATGTTCGCGCGCTTGAGAAGCTCAGTCAGCTTAGCATCGCGACCTTCCAGCTGGTTCTGCACAAGCTCGATCTTTTTCTCGACCAGCACGCGACGGAACGCCGACTTGCGTTGGATGTCCTGCAGCATGGATTTGTACTTTTTGAGTATGATATCGCGATCCTCGACAAGCTTGGCGTACCGTTGGCTGAGTACCTCGTGCTCCCAGGAGAGCGTTTGGTACTCCTGCTCTGCCTCCCGCACTTCACCCTTGAGTTGTTGAAGGCGCTCCTTATCCGCCAGGTAAGTGGCCACCTCTGACTCGAGCTCCTTCTTCTGTCTTTGCAGCTTAGCGAGCGGTTCGGTGAGCTTCTTATTCCGTCTCGCCACTTCGTACATGGCCTTCTCATTGTGTGCCTCGGTACGTTTGCGGGCGTACACCTCATCCTTGAGGGTGCGAATCGATTCTAAATTGTTGGAGGTGATCTCGCTGTAGTAGTCTTTGAGCTCCTTGTACGTTCTCTCGTGAACCTGGCGGAGCTCCTCCACATGCTGCTCCTTGCGCTTCTCAATCTGTCGAATCTCCTCCCGCCTCTCCTCGTCCATTTCCTCGCGCACTGTCCTCATGAGGTGCTCGTACTTGAGATGAATCTCCTTCACCTCGCGCTCAAACTTGGCCTGCTGCTCCGCAATCGCCTTGTCCTGTTGCTCCACCAAGAGGCGCTGTTGCTCACGCTGCTTCACCTCCAGCTCGCGATCCACCAGCTTGACGTCACGAACATCGCGGTGCGCGTTCAGCTCTTGTGCGCGATACTCGTCCTCCTTCTCCATCAGCGTCCTTTCAGCCTCTTCTGTCAGCTTTGCAAGCTGCATCTGGTTCTCGTAAAGCAGGTGCCGGATCTTCTGCTTGAACACCTTCTTCTCTACCTCCTGGCGGTCGGCTAGCTCGGCTTTTTCCTGTTGCTTCTGTCGCAGCCGTTCTTTCAGCTCCTCGAGCTCCTGTTTGGTGATGTCCCAAAAAGAGATGATGCGGTCCCGCTCTAACTGAAAGTAATTTCGCATGGCCTTAGTCTTCTGCAGCGCGTCAGTGGCAAGCCAGATCTCGCGGCCTTCCACGACTTCTTGCGGCACGGCCTCTGCGACATCAGCCGCAGACGCCTTTTTGTTTTTTGTGGCTGCGGCGACAGAACCTTTCTTTGTGCTAGCTGACCGTTTTGAGGCCGCCGCGGTGGCAGCTGGTTTGTTTGCCTTTGGCGGCATTCACCCTCTGCAATGGTACTATCGGATGTGAGTCGGTCGGTCTCAGTCAATCTGTGCGTGAGACTCTGGAGAAGGGAGGGAGAGCTGGAGAGCAGGCAACGGCGGCGGACTGTGCGCGTCTCAGCTGTTTCTATGAAAGTTGCGTGTTCACTTTGTTGGTGTTCACCTGCTGCTCGACAGGGGTGATATGAAGGTACTTGCCGATGCAATACACCAAAAAAAAAAAATACAGTTCGCTGGAGAAGCGATACGGTGAGAAAAAGAGGTGGGGATTTTAATTTTGCGTTGATGGTATTGTCATAGTTAGATAGATCAGATGGGGGGAGGGGGGGGGAGCAGCTAACAAAGAAGGGTCCGGCCTCAGCGCGAGTTGTCGCTAAGAATAGCCACAAACAAAGCGCAAATCCCACAGAAAACGGGGTTGATTTGTGGCTCCACGCACATGCAGGCAGACTGTGGTTGACATTAATCCACGGCTTTGTCGTGCAGACTTGTTGCTTGTTTGTTTGTTTGTTTGCTGTTCATTCTCACAGTTACTTTCGGGGTTGAGCTGATTCTCTTCGCTGACTGGTTATGTACTTGATTTTTTTTTTGCTTTTTTTTCAACTCAGATGAGAGCGTTTCAAAAAGAATGCATTTACTCGTAAAGGTTATGAGAGGAGGGAGCGAGCGGCACTACTCCAGCTTGGTTGACTTCGCCACCGGTGCGTGAGACGCTGCAGATGCATCAAGAATTTCATCCCACGACGCGCCCTTCAGGATGTACCCTTGAAAATGACGGTCCGTGTATTTTTCCTGATTCTCGAGGTACCGGCGCTGCACACCAATGTACTGGTTGATGTAGTATAGGAGCAAATCATCCACCTCACCGTGATACCACTGTGTGTCGTGGGCCCGGTCTGTGGGCGGTGTCGTTGTGGGGGCGGTGTGTGCACCCGTCGATGACGCGTGAATATCGGCAACGGGCTGAGAGCCTGCCTTCTGACGATTGCGCTGCACAATGTACTCGCGCAGACAGTAGTAGATGGCCTCCACTGTCGCCAGGTAAGAAGGGTCGTTGTTCTGAAAACGCCAAAAGAGTGAGGTTTGGGACTTAATGCGAACGTGCTTGAATCGGCTCACGCGAGGGTCGCGCGCAATCGCCTTACTCTGTTGCCACGTGCTGTCCACGAAGACGACATTCTTGTACTGCTCAAGGTGTTCGACCTCCTGCAATTCTACGCTCTGTGCGCTAGGGTACAGCACCAATGTGGTCTCCGGCTCGAGGGCTTCGGGCACCGCTGGGTACTCAATAATATGGAGATCTGGAGAGATGGTGGAGGCTGCGAGGCTTGTACTCTTGCCACGAATCTCATTCGGGTGAAGGACAACGTAAACGTTCAGCGGCAGTGCAAGCGGCGGTGGATGGAGTTCAGGGTGGACAACGGTGAGGCAGTCGTAGCAATAAAACAAACGCTTCTTGTGGCATTTGGGACACTCGTGGCGTTCATGCTCCTCCTGAAGTTTTCGTAACGGAACGGAAAACTTAAGAGAGCGAATAAAATCCTGCACCTTGTTCAGTCGCTCCTCGTTCGATTCATCATAGCCGCGATCACGTTTCATGTTCAGCCAAATACACAACGAGAGACAAGTAGAGCCTCCGCTGAGAGGGAAACAAAACAAAAAAAAGGAATATGGGAAATCAGGAACCGCTGACAGGTCGTTGTTCGCACGAAACAAAAAAAAAAGAAGAAGCGAGGAGAAGGGGTCACAGCACAACAATAAAGTTTTATTTGTGTTTAAAGGTTTAGAGCGGTGAGAAGGTGAGATGCGCAAAGAGAACAAATCACGAAGGTCACAAGGCACATTTTAAAATGAAGTCCCACAAGGATGGGCTTTAGATGCAGGTTTGTTGTTCACATGGGTCTCGCCTCGGGACGGAACCCGTGATGGGCCGCGCAAACGCGCCTCTGGTCACCAGTGTGTGCTAGTCACTTAGTGTGTGGGCATGTTTGTGTGCTTGTGTGTAGTCAATATGTTCAACTGTGAGCATGGCGTGAAAAAAAAAAGGAAACGATCAAGGTTGGAGTGGTGCGCATCGTCGGCACGGAGCACTCCCTGTCAAGCTGTCTGCGATGTTTCTCTCCATTCATCGTGAGCATCTCTGAGCACAGCACGGGCGCTGGCTGCTTTCACGACGTTGCGATCACTCGAGGCTGCTCAGCGCACACTCACCATCGGCAGGCGTATACCACAAAAAGGTGGTGCTGACCGTGAAAGCACCCGGGTTGATGACATGCACGCCTTTGTACGTGCATTCCCACTGCTCCGTGGAGTCGCAGAGGATGAGTGTGTGGGGCAAAACAGGGAGCTGCAGCGCCTTGTCCTGCTTCCACGCAATTGCTGCTCGGATGTCGGGGCAAAGATGGGCCTCGTCCACGATCGTCTTGGCGACACGCTCGAACAGAGTCAAAGGCGCGGTTGCCCCTTCTGTCTTCGTGGAACTCGCAGCCAAATGGGCCTCGCTCTCCTGCAGGTTGCGCAGAAAATCCTGGCGTGCGAGGACGATCTCATGCGTGCAGAAGCGCAAGCGGCACGGGTTCGGGGCCAACGTGACCTTCTTTAGCCGAGTCTGAAGGCCACGTAGGAAGCGCGACGCGAGCGGGGGCTGAGGCTGGAGACCTTGAATAAGCGTCAAGTCGTGTGGGCCCGGCACGAGGATAAAATGTGACTGACTCGCTACGGTCGGTGCGTTGGTGACGACGCATTGCGCCAGCGCGTCAAAAAGCGTTCGCATCCTCTCAGAGCCCTCAAAACTGTTCTGCAGGTGCGATGCATCACCGTATGTGAGTGGGGTGGAAGAGAAGTCGCCAACAAATACAAGGGTAGTTTCAGCCAACTCCCCCTCGCCGCGCTCTTGCATTTTCTGAAAAAAGGTGCGAAGGTGGGCCATGGTATTGGGCTGGTCCAAGTGAACGTGCGCCATGACAACAATGACAGAGCGTCGTGCATTCTCCTCGACAGCACGGGCCGCGGCCATGTCAAGCGGCGCGAGGCCAAACAGGTCACGCGTGGGTCCTGCCTCGCGCAGCGTGGCTTCGCGGCGCTCTGCTGGCGGTGGGTCAACGCGCAGCGCCGTGAGGGCGAGGCCATCCCACGTCCCCGTCACAACAGCGAGAAAGCCGTTGCCGATAAAGCAGTCGGGCGCGACCTGTGTCGACGCAGTGACCACCACTTTGGCTGTACCGCGAAGATCTTCCAGAATGAGCTCGTCCTGGCGACGAATGAGAAGGCCGAGGACGCCGATGATCACATGGCCACTGATCCCCTCAAGTGAGGTGGTGGGGACAAGGGGAATGAGGTCCTCTCCGACGAGGTGGTGTTTGAGATCTTTTTGGTACACGCCACTCTGCAGAGCACGGCGACGTGCGTGGAGATAACGTTGGGAAAGCGCCTGGAGGCGATCTACGGAGCCGTTGCTCACATCGAGGCGAAGCTCGCCTGTGATCTCGTCTATTACCGCGGCGGGAACAGCCTCCAACGGAACAACCTGCACCGCCGGTCCATGGTCCTTTCCTACCACGCCTTTGATTTTATTCAGCTGAATCTCGATAGCAGCGTTCACTTTGGGTTCGTCGACGAAGCGATCCGTCGTGCAGTGCTTCTGGAGAAGGGAAAAGATGTCCTTGAGCAGCTCTCGTCTATACTCGTCGTCCGCATTGGCTTCGCCCAAAAATGCAGCAAGTCGCCGCAGTGCCAAGGGGTGGAATTTATACTGGTACGCTCTCGCAAGCGACTGAATCTGAGCTAGGTTGTCCGACATGGCCGTTGCAGCTGAGTTTCCCTCTCTTAATCTCTTTTTTTTTTCTTTTTTTCTATGACACGCGTAACTGTGATTTATGTATGTATGCTGTCTATGCACTGCTAGCGGTTGAGCACAGTGAGGTTTGGAGTAATGGGCGAAGACAACACAGAAAAAAAAAGGAAAAAAAAAGTGAAAGCGCGATGAAACACAATTGAGCCAATTGGTTATCGTTTAGGCAGCAGGTGGGCATGGAGGTGCGTAATGTGGGTTGAAGCAGAGTGAAACAGAGAAAGAGACAGCGTGGAGTGGGCGCGGCTTGGTCCTCAAGAGAAGAGTCCAGGCGGTGGGAGGCGAATTATGCGGGGTACGACTATTTCCCCCAAGAAAAAGAGGGAGCAGCATTGGAAATGATGTGTGCTCGCGTTGCTTTACTGTGCACAGGATTAAGTGGACATCATTGACGCAGTCAAGGAGCGCTGTGAAGCAGTACGGTAATAGAAATGTACCAAGACGAGCCAGCCTACGTTGAAAAAAAAATGCGAAAAGCAAAGAGCAAAGAGCAAAGAGAGACATTAAAAAAAAAAAATCGAGGTGAGGAATGAGGGATGAGGGAAAATAACCAGACCCCGGCATGTGATGGAAAAGTGATACATCGTATTGCGCTGGGGAAATGTCTGCTGTAATGCAGCGCGCCCGCACCCATTCGCGAAAGAGGGCACGTTACGCCGTGCTGTATTTTGATGAAGCCTTTTTCTTTTTCTTCTTCGTTTTCTGCGTCTTGGGACCGGTCCCCAAGCCTCGCCGCTCCACATCTTGGAGAAGAAGTGCATCTGCGTCGGCGGGCACAGCGGGGTTAAAAGGGATGGGTGCGAGGTCCTCCAGCCATCTAGGTGGTATGTGCGGCAATGTTCCAAAAGGCTCCCTGAAGTACTTTGCGCAGGCTTCAACGATTTGCTTGATGAAAAGGTCGCCAAAATTGGGTGTCGTGCTCGTCAGGAACATGCAGCAAAACTCATCAAAGCAAAGTGTATCGAGGCCACTTTCATTCATGTGCGTCGTGAGAGTCGCGAGTGAGTCCAACGCCAGGGCGGACACAAGGGAGGACTTGGTTGGTTTGCCCTGCGCCAATACCCTCGCGGCATCCTCCACAACTAGAATCTGCTCCAAATGCGGGTCTGCTGGGTTGCCGGACAACCTCAGCGGCAGCGCGTTGAAGCAGTGCCGCAGCACATTCTTGCACGTCGCCTCCTCGCACAGGCCAAGGTCGATAGTCTTGACAAAGCACAGTGCGTTCAACGAGCCACCGCGATTCGCGACGAGCGGTTCGCTGAAGAGCGACCAAATGCGGTCATGGTACGTTGGAGAAGTAATGCCAATAGCTGCTAAGAAGGTGCAGAACTGATCGCGTGTCATGTGAAAATCCATGTGTGGCGAGGCGAATGCCCTCACGTGTCTCCACACACCGTGGACAGGCGTGCACGTCCACGAACCTTCAAGTGTCATTTGTTTCATGACACGTTCTTCCTTGCTCGCCAAGCGTCGTTCTTCGTAAGAAAGAGCCCAGGTTGGTGTGTCCCGTGCCTGAGCTTGACGGAGAAATGTGTTGAAATCGCCACGCCATTCTTCAACTGTGGCGTTCATTTTTTCACGACAGCAGCCTAGGGTGTCGCGGTATCGTTCTCAGTGGCAAAGCAGAGAGGAGGAGAGAGACAGTCGCCACATGCATTCGTAGATGGGAGTAGAGAAGCGTGAAAGGGGAAGAGAGAGAGAAAAGCAAGGAGAAAAAGGAGTGAAAAGTTGACGTACCACAACACCAGCCTACCGGGAGCAAAAGAACGGACGCTCATTGCATGCACTCTCCACGAGTACAAAGGCTGAATTCAACGATAGCCAGTGCAACGTCATCTGACCACGCGCACATGGATAGGTTTTGGCGGCATCATGGCCGACAAAAGAGGGAAGTAATATGTCGTGTCTCTTACACTTTTTCTACACGTGCGGCCCGCAGCGTGCGTCTCTGCTTATGTTTCTGTGTGAAAAGCACTATTCCTTGTTATTGCTTTGATGTTGTTCTGTTTTTATTTGTGGCAGTGCGCATGCTACTGCAACCGGAGCCCGCAAATCAGTGGCGCTCATCACTTTCGGTGCTGTTCTCAGAGGCTTGACCGTTTTGCGAGCTTACGCAACTTCTCCATCTCTGTGTTCTGCTTTTGGTTTTCGGCCTCCAGTTGGCCAATTCGGTGACGCAGCCGGGCCAGCTCCTCCACCAAGTCCTGGTTTCTAGCGTGGGTTTCATCGGCACGAACACGTTCACGGGCGAGCTCCAGCTCGTAATTCACCAGGCTCTGTTTCACTGTGTCCGTAGTGCGCAGCAGCTGCTCCACTTTTTCGTCACGCTTTTGTCGTTTTGAGCCCTGAGAGAGGTGTTGACGCATGGCTTCCTGTAATTCCTTCGCGCGTTCTTGGTTCGCATCAGCTCGCTGCGTCTCTTCGTGCAAATTTCGTAGCAGTACGTTATTGAGCAGGTACGTCCCTTTGGCGTCCTGCTGGATACTAAAGCAGTACGTTCCTAGGACCATGGTAATACACCAAGCGGCAATGACGCTGCCTTTTGCAGCTGGAGCTAGCCACCAGCCCTTGAAACGATTGATGGGCGACGAAGCATCGCGCCACGGCGTTGAATCGCCCGGTGCTTGGCGATGTGTGCCCTCATGGAATGTTGCCTGAGCGTATCGGTGTCCCTCCTGCTGGAGACTTTGACGCCAATATCGGCATGTACGGAGCATCGTCCAGGAGTTTTATTTCGTTCCCCTTTTACACTTTTAAAGTGTCAGTATTGTGTGTTGTGTGTTGTGCGCCTGAGAGGGTGCCAAGAATTCACCAGAAAACATATTACGCGATCAGAAGAAAAAAAACGACGTGAAGGCGTGAAGGGTTTGTCATGTTTTGAGCGTTGCAACTGCGAAGTGGTGGTTTCTAGATGCGTGAGTCAAATCGTGGCTTCACACGGTTCGAAGAAAAAAACTGCTACTCAAGCTCTCATTTTTTTTTTCGTCTTAGATGTGACTGTGCCACGATTGTCTCAGCGCACGTGTCACTAGAAGACCTTGTTGTTTTTGTTATTTTTCGCAGCAGAACTAGCACACGGCACATCATTGCACATGTGCGTGTGCGTGGTTGCTTTGCTGTGATTGATACCATTTCGCACGTGACGGTGTGAACAGCATTTTTCGTTTCGTCCTTGATGGCATGCGAGTATCGTTATGTGAGCAAACAAGTAATACCGAGTTTGGGTGACTACAATGAGCAACGCAATTAGGAGCAAGAAGACAAACAAAAAGAAAAAACGTCGCAGTGACAACAATTAAAAGAGCGCGGCGATTGCGTCGCGGTTATTTACCGCTGTGTGATAGGACGAAGGGAGCCCCTCGAAAACAGACGATTTGAGTGCCTCACTAGCAGACAGCCTCGTAGTGGGATTAAATCGTAGCAGCCCTGTAACAAGCTTTATCCATTCGTCGATGTTGGGGACTCCCTTCGGGCATTTTTCACGCAGCCGTTGTGGAATACCTGCATCACAGTGGATGTCGAGAAGAAACTTTCGGATTCGTGCGGGGCAATGTGTGGTAACGTCATCCTCTGAAAGCGTGCCCACTGCCTCAACAAGGGAGCGCAATTGCTGCTTCAACAGTTGCGGACGACAGGTGCCGCCAGCGTCTCGCGACGACACCAAAGAGAAGGCCTCCGTTCCACCACAGATAATTTCGAATATCAAGCATCCAAGAGCCCAGCAATCCACCTGGGCTCGGTCAATGTTGGACAGTTGGAGCATCACTTCCGGAGAACGGTAGTTGCGCACACATATATATGAGGCATCTGTCGTTAGAGAACTGTTAAAGAAATTGGTGATTTTCACCTGCGGAGACTCACTGCCCTCACGAGGTACTGCGAGCACATCGTCTGATGAAAGAAACTGGTGGTGGACACGATTGGCGTGCATCGCAGCGACACCCTCCACAAGCTGATGCGCAAGAGAACGCATGACATCATAGTCGGTTGCTCGGCCCGAGACAACGAACTCATGCAGACTCTTCTGGCCTGGGGAGCATTGATATTCGAGGCGAATTCTAGGATTACCTTTCCCATCGGAGCTCTCACTCCGGCTCACTGTGGGGCAAGCTATCGCATCACAGCTCCTTGATGTGAGAAATGTGAGAACGTCGATAGCCTTGTCAACGTCCTTTTTAGGGATTTCCCAAATTTCTCGTGACATTGCATATGAAACGAAGGAAAGAAAGAAAAAAACTATGAATGACGTATTTGTCTGAAGGTTAATCAAAGGTGTGTAAAAGAAAAAAAAAGAAAAAAAGGAGAGAAGCGAGAGAAGCGAGAGAAGGGAAGAAAAGAAGAAAGGGGTCAAAGAAGACTTGCGCAACAGAAATGCGTCGATAACTACGGAGCTTCTCCACCGCGTGAAATATCAAGGCGGTACTGCCAAAGATACGAAAACGTGTGTTTTGTGACACTGTGTGTCCAGTAATTATGCGCATTACCGACCGAGGTGGATTCGACTGATTCAGCCACGAGATCGGTAGCACCAATAAGATCAGTTTGATGGTGTTGTGCAGTCTCTAAGTGTACAGGCTTTCGCAACCGCTGTGCTTGTTTCCTTTACACGTTGACTGATTTCTGACGCGTGTGCGCGTGTATGTGTCACAAAACAATAGATTCTGAGATATGACTGCTGTCGTGCAGAATAAAGTAAAAACACGCAATTACTCTTTCTTGGCTGACTTCTGCAACGCGGAAAGAAACGCCTCAGCACCAAGCTGACCCTCTTCCTCTGGAATTTCAAATGTTTTGCAGAGTTCTTTGTATGTCGCAGGTTCAGAAAGTGCCGCATCGAGATTCACTGCGGTAGTTTGAACCTGGGCGTTCTGGAGCTGCCCAACGATGTCGTTGGCATTGGATCCAGGTGGCAATAGAGCGCTGAGGCGGCTCTTGTAGAATTCCTCGTCCGCTTTCACTGCCTGAGACAGCTTTGCAGATGAAAGAACGTCGGCAATCCCAACTTTGCTTTTTCCACCTGAAGAAATTGAGGCAAGGAGCTTTTTAAAATCATTCAGCCCGACCTGTGGGGTGTTTTGATTGGTGGCGGCCACTGGACCAGTGAAAATTTCCTTCAACTTCTTCAAACACTCTTGGTCGTCTACAGTGCTCTTTTCCTGTAGCCAGAAAAAATGACGTTCAGTTGGGGATTCCTCGAAAAGAAGAACACGTCCAGTTGTGCATTTTTCCACA
Organism: Wallacemonas sp. 195SL; assembly: GCA_030849605.1. Classification (NCBI taxonomy): domain Eukaryota; phylum Euglenozoa; class Kinetoplastea; order Trypanosomatida; family Trypanosomatidae; genus Wallacemonas; species Wallacemonas sp. 195SL. The sequence continues at coordinate 67,632 of JASANS010002418.1, read as the reverse complement.
AACTTAACTGTCACTCCACTCTTCGGAAGTAGGATATTCACTGGCGGCTCGGCACCAGACCACGTCAAAAGTACTTTTGCAGCATTGCGTGTCTCGCTGACGGAGAGCGTTCCCTTCGCTGCCTGTGGGGTGACTACGCCATTCTTGTACTCTGCGCGCCCAGCACGAAACTGCGTAAGCACACGACCGGATTCCTGGAGCATGGTGGTGCACTGGTTCGGTGATAGTGTGAATGTGCGTCCTTGCAGTACTATTCAGGTAAAAATAATTATAGTAGATTCTTCGCGACGACGAATGTATGTGCTTCCACAAAGTGCGTGTCACCAGGTGAATTTGTTCGATTTTGGTGTAGATTTCCGTCATCGACACGCGTAAGAAGCAAAAGAAAAGATTAAGAGATGCAGAAATGGATCAGGAGAAAAGATGAAAGACCGAGGTGAACGCGGTGCATTAAGGTGATCAAAACGAGGTCCCATGATTGAGCGCGTGCAAAAAAAAAAAAAAAAGTGCTCGTACAGTCTGTGGGCTCCCGTCAGGCGCAATACTACTCATCAATATTCGACGCAAGAGCAAGTAGTCGTCATTACAGATGGTACAGTCACTACGTCTTACAGCTTGGCCGCAACAGAAAAAAAAAGAGTTTTCTTTCGTGGTGGGGCACAAAGGAACAGGATCCCTCCTGACTTTTGGACGTCAACGTATTGTCAATCAAAGGACTAATCAGTGACAACAGATAAGCTTCATTTTGTCATTCGCACGATGATTTTTGGTTTCACCCAATAGGGGGGCACTGATGAGCACTATAACATACAGGCAACTCTCAAATACTACTGCTACTTCTAAAAGCAAAGGAAAAACAAACAAAAGGAATGAGCACCAAAAAAAAAAAAAAGAGGTAACACTGTTGGTCACAATCGCTTCTTTTCTTCTTGAGTTCACGAATAGCCAACAAAAAAAAAAGGTTCGAAATCAGTCAAGTATCAATTTAGTACGAAGCCTGCTTCACGTAACCGAGCTTGAGCTCGAACGGAAGCCAGTCCAACGGGGTGGGATCACGATAGGTGGCAGGACCCATGGGAGTAGCTATGGCAATGGAACGAAGACGAGCCCAGCCCGGAATAGGAGTGAGACACCGATCCTTGACGTCCTCGTACGAGATATGTTCTGACATGATAACCATGTCGCGGTATTGCTGGTATGTTGCGACGACACCCAACGTCACAGCCACGAAGGCAACAGAAAGACTAAGGCTGAGCATTGGATAAACACGTGCTCCGAGAAGAAAACCCCATTTCTCGCCAGAGCCAGCGGCTGTTGACACCATGCCGTACTCCGTTTTGATATTACCTAATTGAAGCCTCGTTGCCTTTGACAGCATCGGCGCCAAGCGAAGTCTACTGGGGAGCATTGTTCTGCACGTCTCCTTGCTTCCCTTCCTGTCACAAAGTAATGGCTACTTATAGGGCGGCCAGCGTTGGCAAAATACTAAAGATAAAATGGGCACCTACACGCCTCAAACGCAAACAGATATGAAAGACTGCGGCGGCGTACGAAAGTAATAAGAGATGGTTGGAAGAGGTGGGAAAACGGTGGGAGAAATGAAAAAGATGCCGAAGTGGACGGTGAACGTGCTGTCGCGGTGCGTGATACTGTGGAGCACGGGCCTGCAACGTCTGCACGGCACACGGCAACGTCGGTCAACCAGCATTGTCAACAGTGATGCAACTCGACTGGCTACGCAACGAAGCGGTCCGTCAGTAGAAGACAAACCAAGCGCGTATGATTGGGTATCGGTGTGTTCCCATTCTTCTTCTGCGCGCGGGCGGTGCGTCTGGGGGGGGGGGTTGGTGTGGGCCGTGGTCGGGTGGGGGGGGGGGGCGCCGGCCCGCGGCCCGGGACCCCGCCACACGCCCTGCGCACCAGGCACGCAGAGGGCCAACCACCCGGGCGGCGCCCTCCGCGACGGGCCAGCCGGCGCAAACACACCAGACCAAGAACCGCACCACACACGACAGCCCAACCACGGCCGAATGCAGGGCGAAAAACGCAGCCGGCTCCGCAGACCACCAACGCCGCGTGGACAGAAACCGGCTGTGGGCACGACAGTCTCCACAGCTCGCGCTTGCGCAAAGTGCGGGCTCCGCCGCCCCCCTGCACACGGCAGCGCGCTATGCAGGGAAAGAGAAAGCTCGTCCATTGTCGATTTGTGTGCCATTTGCGCGAAACACGGGCAGCCGATAGTAAAGGCCACCAATTCGTGAACAGGTGTGGTTTGAGAGCATGATAAGGCGCAACGGGTCATTCCGCTTGTGTCGGGGGTCGTGGCTTCGTTTGCGTGCGGCGGAGTCGGCGCCATATCCCCACCGCGCCCCCGAACGCCCCAAATAGCGCGAATAGCAGAAAAGGTGTTTTCACGGTATCAACGTACGTGATCGTCTAAAATGGAAATGAGTAGCAAGGCTTGCCTGAGGCGCGCACCTGCCCTGCTGCTTTGCTACTGCTCAGAAAGTGTGTGTGTGGGGGGGGGGGGGCGTGCAGCATGCTCCAGCGTGGCCTGTGCCCGCCGACTCGGGCTTTCGCCCCCGGGGGGGGGGGGGCACGTTGCGGCGCTTGCTTGTTCGTGGCGGCCGTCTGTGCGGCGGTGTGGGGCTCACGGGGTGGTGTGTGGGGCTGTGCGGCGCCGCCTTCCTTCTGGCACCGCTGGCCACCTGGGCCAAGCCCCCCCCCCTCCCCCCGGCGGCGCAAAACTGAAACCCATCACCCATCCTGTCTCTCCCCGCCCCGCCCTATCTGCTCTTTACGAAAGCTGGCAGCACGTTGCCTTTGTTTCTTATTGCCGAGAAACGATACCGCACAAAAATGCTCACCACAGTTCGCTGGCTTTGTGTCGCCTTGGCGTTGCTGTTTCTCTGTGTCCAGGGACCGGCTGAGGCTCTCCGTATTGCCGTCGTGCCCGGCGTGACATATAGTCACTTCTCGCCAGCCGCGAAGCTTGTTGAGAAACTGGAGCAGCGCGGACACGAATGCCTTCTGTTTGTACCTCTGTTTGCTCATCGCCAATGCCGCAGTTATTTTCGCACACCGCAAATGTGCGCTGCACTGAAAAATGACGAGCAGTACTCGTTCGACATAGACTCGGTGGAGCTTGGCGAAACGGAAGTGTTCCAGTTAAACGTCTCTTCCGCTGTGGAATATAACCGGTTTCTGGTGGACGCTCTGTCCCGGTCTGGGAGGCTGCACAGTTTCGCACCGCACGTGTTCGTCGCAGATTTTGGTGCGTTTGGTGTCGATGCTGTTGCCGAGGCTTTGGCGTCCCCGATTGTGTTTTTGTGGTGGCATCAAGCTCTCTTCCCCACTGATCTGTCTCCTTCTGTGCCTCGACTCGGCAGCGGACGAGATCGGTCAATGCCGTTCTTTACTAAAGTTAAAAATTGGGCAGAAAAATCCGTTCAGCGCTCACGTTTATTGGGGAGAGCACAGCGTGCACAGATGCAGTACATTTGGCGACCATCTCACCGTGCTCCACCTCCGTTGGCCCACCTTGTCGAGAGGCGCCATGTAATTGTGCCAGGTCTACTCGGTGTTGATCTCGCTATTCCTACGTGCCCCAATATTCATCGTGTTGGGTTTCTCCACTCGGAGAGTGAACGTCGCCTGCCAAGTCTTCCCACAGAGTGGAAAAAATGGGTTGACAGTTGCCTCTACGGGGTTATTTACGTCAGCGTGCGTGATGAGGTGGCCGTGAATGCGCTCCGCTTTTCTTTAGGGGAAATCGCAGACCGGTTTGGCACTTGCATTCTCTGGAAAACAAGCGTGCAGACAGACGAAGAGCTTCCCGAATCACTGCTGTCCCCGCGCACGAGAATCATCGAGCACCTGCCGTTTTCGCATCGGCTGATTCTTTCACATCGCAGCACGAAGTTAGTCATAACCCAATGCGGCCAATCAACCGTTCAGGAAGCTGTCGACACAGAGACGGCGATTCTTTGTGTGAGAACGGGTGACTCTAATATAGATCTGCTTCGCCGAATCGAAGAGCGAATGGTTGGCGATGTTGTTGATCCTGAGGCAGAGCGTGGGGAACTCACTGCGTCCGTTCTGTACCTCTTTAACAACTCGCGTGTGTTCGAAGCTATTCGGCGCGTGAAACGAATGGGATACTTACTCGGCGGAACTCAGCATGCAGCAGAGATCGTGGAGCTAGTCGCCAGTCTCGGACGAGATGACCGAAGTTTCTTTTGCAATGGACAAAGCTTTACTCTATTCCAAGTGTTTAGCGTTCTTGCCGCCACGTTCACGGCGACCCTTTTGTTACTTTTGATTGTTCGCTGCTGCACAGGAACGAGACAGTCCAAAGTGAAAGTTGATTGAATGGCGAGGCTTGGTCTTTTGCTTCATAGATTACAGACGACATTTCGAACACGTCGCGGTTCTCCATTAATAATTATTGCACTTTTCAACATCTGAGAGACAAATGAGAAGAAACAGAAGAGAAAGTAACGCACAAAACAGCTTGATCTGATCCCGTTTGCATTTCCCATATTTTGTTGGTGCCCCTCTTTATATTTCAATGTAAAATTTGACCCGTCCCTCACCGGCTTCTGTTGCACGTGCCTACCTTTACGTCACCATCAACTGACATCACGCCGAGTCACCATTTTCCTTCTTACTCCAAACACTCCAAACACTCCAAACACTCCAAACACTCCTTTTTTTTTTTCAAGTTTCCCTGAGAATTTTGAAAGAACTCCCCGGCTTCTGAGTGATTTGTCTTTATTCTTGTGCTTTTACTGCTCACCACTGAAATCACTCACGCATTTTCAATTGAGTGTTCCCCTTGAGCTTTCAATTGTAAATAGTTCAAAGCGATCGGCATCCAGAGTATACATTCAAGACAACTGTAATGTCTGAAATTGAAGAAACCTTTCAGCGCATTAGCCAGCGCCCTAATGTAACGGGTATCATTGTTGTTGACAACGAGGGCACTCCCATTCGCAGCACCATTGAGGATACCGTAGTGCAGAACCAGTACGCTCATCTCATCTCAGCACTCGCCGCAAAGGCACGCCATTGTGTGCGTGACCTAGATCCCACAAACGATCTGTCGTTCCTCCGTATTCGGAGCAAGAAGAACGAGATTATGGTGGCGCCTGACAAAGACTTCATTTTGATTGTGATCCAGAGCATCACTGACGCTGCGTGATCGGCGGCACCTTTTTTTCTCTTTCTTTCTTTCTCTCTCCCTCTTTCGATGTATTAGACGCCATTGATCTCGAACTGGCGCAAAGAAAAAAAAAACAAGACCATTCCATTAATGTCACAGAAAGGCCTAAAAAGAACACAATGACACGCAGTGCCACAATGTGACTTTGCTGCCATTGTTTTGTTGGCCTGGGTGATAGTCGCGCACTAACTTCAGAGGTCGATCCTCTTTGTTGACATGACTCGTAATTTATTTCTCATTTTCTATGTGACTCAATGTGTCGTCGCGGGCTGACGAAACGCCGTACTCACACAAGATAAAAACACATACAAATAATGTCCTCTCTGACATCTTCCTTTCATGAATGAAACTACGCGACCTTTGAACACTTGCACTTCCAGCACTTATCTCTCGTTCCCTCCGTGTGTCTTTTGTTTCTCACTTCACTTCTCACTTTTCACTGTCACCCATCACTTTTTTTTTTTGTATCCTTTTTGGCTTACAGTAGTTTTGATACATCGCGAGGAAGTTATTTCACCTAGTTTGCTTTTCAGCTGCCGCTATCTTTGTCTATTTTTTTTTGTCAGGGTGCAGAGCTCACAATCTCCTGCACCGCTGTTTTGAGTGCTGTAACGGTTCAGAAAGACTAGTTACGTGGAAGAATGCTCGCCGTCCTAGAAGTGGCGCGGTCTGTGTTTTGGAATGACTCCATGTACAGCCGCGAGCTGATGCCATCAGAAGCATCACTGGAAAGGTGTCGTCTCACGCTGGCGGACCTCGCGACCATGGCCGGCCGGGAGCGCATTGCAACATTCCAGCAGTGCGGCATCGACCCGTCTTTGTTTCCACTTTTTCTGCGATCGTTGCAGCACATTACCGAAGTCCATAGCTCTGGCAAGTACGCAGATGACTCGTACTTGCTTCATCGTCGTTTATCACCGAAGTTCTGGAACGCGCAATCGCACATGGCCCCGTTACTCGGCTATCCTTCCGTCAATAGCCCACCATACCGTGACAAGTGTTTCCAGCTTCCCGCCGAGAGCAAACCAGTGGAGCCGGTGCCCACCATCAGACCCACTTCTGCCAGCGACATCCATTACAATGGCCTGCTGAATCAGGGTGCGACGTGCTATCTGAACTCTCTGCTCCAAGCTTTGTTTCATATCTCAACTTTTCGTTCCATCATTTACCGCATGCCGACGAAAGAAGAAGCAGAAATGCTCGCAGGTGGGGATGTACTGGCGGCCAAATCCATTCCCTATGCACTTCAAAGGCTGTTCTGTCTTTTGCAAACAGGATCAAGGCCCATGGGCACCAAAGAGCTGACAGAGTCATTTGGCTGGAGCTCGGCAGACAGCTTCATTCAGCACGATGTCCACGAGCTGACCCGTGTGCTACTGGACAAACTTGAAGAAAAATTGAATGCGCAGTGCTCCGTGAGCGGCGGCACCTCAAACTCAAAAAGCGAGAACGCCATCCACAAACTGTTTCACGGCTCTCTTGAGAGCTACGTGAAGGTTGATGAGGCTAATTATTACGGTGCGCGAGAAGAGCCATTCTATGATATTCAGCTTGTGGTGAAAAACAAGCGAAGCATTTATGAGAGCTTTGACGCCATGTTTCAAGTGGAGGTATTAGATGGCAAAAACAAGTATTGTCTTGAGCAGAACGGAACCAAGACGTATCACCGCGCTGAAAAAGGTGTGCGGCTGAAGGAGACACCACCCATCTTGTTGCTTCACTTGACTCGTTATGATTACGACATTGAGCTTGGTGAAACAAAAGTTTCCACGCGGTGGGATTATTACAATACCCTGGATTTATCGCGCTATATGCCCCATGTCCCACCAGAGTACACACAGTATACACTTTGTAGTGTGCTCGTACACTCAGGCTCAAATGCTGGTTTTGGGCACTACTTTTGCTTTCTGAGGTGCTCCGGTTCGTGGTACAAGTTCAACGATGAGACTGTTTCACCAGCCACACTGAAAGACGTTTTTGGCGCTAACTTTGGTGGCTTCCGCACCAATTACTGGGGAGCCCAAGTACCACACACGGCTAGCGCGTACATGCTCGTGTATGTGCGCACCAACCAAATTGCCACAATTTTGCGCCGCATCGATGCATCCGATGTTCCCACACACGTCGTCGATCAGTTGAAGAAGGAAGAGGCTGAACATGAACGCCTTGTGCAAGAGAAAGCACAGGACCATCTCTACGGTCGCGTTCATTTCATTCAACCCTCAGAAATTGCTGAGCAGGAAGAGTACCTCTCTTCGAAGCGTCCAGTCAGCCAAAAGTTCCCACCACACCGCACACTTCGTACCCTGTTAGAGTCCGAGGCACTTCCCGAGTTCACCAAGTTCGCTTCCTCGCAGCTGGGCATTTCGTCTCCGGAGCAAGCCATATGGTTTGCTTCTCGGCGCAGAGGTGTTAGTGAGCCTCGACTGTACGCACAGGTAAGACCTGGCATGAAGGTGAGTGAGGTCCTCGAGGGGTGCAAGGAGTGCTGTGTGCTCGTGACAAACTCCTCCAACACACCATGGATTAACTGTGCGCCCGAGTCAGATGGCGAGCTGCAAATCTTCCACCACAAGTTCTACGATCCGCTCGAGCTAAAAGTGTGTGTCTTAGGATCAACGGTGGTGCGCCGTGATTCTCACAGCCCCGCTGAAGCGATCCTGAAACAGATGGAACCTCACGTGCGGACAATGATCTCTCAGCTCCCTGACGATATTCGTAAGTTGCGTGGTCACCATCTGCAGCTGAAGCTTGCCAAGGCACCGGTCTCGACGATCGATCTTCAAAAAATGCAGGACACAGCAGTCGGCATGTCGGACGAGGCGGTGCCTGAGAAGAGCTGCACCCGCGAGTATCCGTCGGGCAAGATGAATTGCGTGCTAGAGGAGGAGGATCAGACCTTTTGTCCCTGTACCACGTTACAGTCAGGCGACATTATCGTGTGGCAACTAGAAACGGCACCGCAGAACCAGGCGAACGTGTTCTACCACAACATTGAGAGCTTTCAGCACTTTTTACACCACCGTATTCCTGTGGAGATCAAGCTCAATTTGCCACCCAAGTTCCCGTCGCTCATTGCGACAGAGCTGGCTGAGGATATGACATACGAGCAGCTGCAGCGCTTTGTGGCCTATCTCATCGGCGAAAGCGCCAACTACGACCGCGTCCGTTTCACCCGTCACAATCCCGAGACCGAGTTGCCATACTTCATGAAGGGCAAAAAGAAGGATCGTCCGACTCTCACAAAGCTGCTGACGCCCTCCACAAGCCGCATCTCGACGCTCTCAAAGCACGTTTACTACGAGTTCTGCAAGTTCACCGTGACCGAGATCGAAAACGCCCACTCGCTGCAGTTCAAACTGTACAACAGTGCTGTCAAGGCAGTTAGCCCACACTGGATTCTTATGCCACGCGAAGTTCCCATCACAGCGAAGGAACTCTTCACCACGTGCATCCGCGAAATTCAACAGGATATTGTCTCGGGCGAGGTTCAGCCCCGTGGCCTTTCGGATCCCGCTGATCCAAATGTGGCGGATCACCCGTCGGCGACTGATGCGATCGTCAGGCTGATCATGGATGCTGATGCCAACACGTGGCGGTCGTTGCGACTTGTGGATGTGTGGCGCGGACGAGTGTACAACGTTCTCGATGCCGACCACGAGCTCCCTTTTGAGAACCAAACATTCGAGGAAAGCGCGGAGTACCGAATCGAGCAGGTTCCCGTCGCGCTGCCGGGTGTCAGCCCAAGTGACCAAAACTTGTATCAGGTGCAGCACTTCACCATGGTACGTCAGCGACGTGACGCCGTCGAAACACACAGCGAGCCCTTCAGCATGTACGTAGACCACAACGAGCTACCACAGGCACTGCTGCTTCGTGTGGCGGACAAACTCGGTCTCAGCTACGCGGCTGTACAAGACTGGAAGGTCTGCCTTGTGCAGGAGAACAACGTCACTGAAGTTGACGCCAACACCGCAATAGGCAAGCAAATCATGGAGTTCCGCAACTACGAGGTCTTCTGTCCGGGCAAAGAGCCACAGAAAATGGCGTTCATTGGCCTGGAGCATGCCCCCGTCGCGAAGCGAACAGCCAAGCATGGGGACAAGGTTGTCATTTTGAACTGATTGACACAATCCTCTCTTTCGTTTACTTTTTCTCTCCTTTTTTTTTTTTTTTTGCTGTGACCGAGGGCAGGGCGGGAGACGAGAAGAAAAAAAAAACCCTTAGCGCTTACCATGTTTTTTTGTCAACTGCCCCTCCTCTTCTTTTTGTGGTCTTCATTATTTTCCTTCTTTCTCCGTTTTTTTTTGTTGGTGCTCTCCCTGTACATGAGTGTGCACCGTTTTTGCTTGCCGAGCCCATAGTGTCTTGCGCTACTGAATCTTTCCCCCATCTTAAATCGGTTTACATGCCAGTGCCGAGAGGCGCAATCCGTGGGATCTACTGATGTTCGCCAACAGCTGGTTTGCTGTTTGCAGAAAGTGCGTCTGCATGAGGTGGGTGGCGTTGCGCCGTCTTCGTACCACACACACACAAAAGAAAACAACAAGAAAAAAGAAACGCGCATGTCTTCGGGTGGATTTTATTACAAATTGCCATCGGCTATCTGTGAGCTCTCACCCAGGTCCTTCCATGTAAAAGACAACAGAGACTGCTAGTGCGGCTTCTCTTCCACCGTTTTCTCTCCTTCACAATCTCTCTTTTCTCTCCCCTCCTATCTGAAAGTGGCCCCCCCCCCCTTTTCAAACAACATAAGTAACAGAAAAAGGAGATTAAACATAACAACACACACACACACTCAGGCCATCCAACGTGTGAGAGTTTGAGTTAGCGATGTCGTCATCAGACCAAGCCATAGCCAATGGCCAGCATAGATATGCAAATGTCAATGTGACGAAGCCAAGAGATTATTGGGACTACGACGCGCTGCGTGTTCAGTGGGGCAGTCCTGAGCAATACATGGTGGAGGAAAAGATTGGACGAGGCAAATACAGTGATGTCTTCCTAGGCGCCGACGAGGTAGGCCACCGCGCGGTGGTGGTCAAAGTTTTGAAGCCTGTCAAGAAGAAGAAGATCCTGCGTGAACTGAAGGTCCTCCAGACACTCAAGGGAGGGCCAAATATTGTGGAGCTGTATGACGTGGTTCGCGACCCGAGTAGCAAGACACCGTCGCTCATCTTTGAGTACGTTGACGCCTCTGACTTCCGCGCGATCTTTCCAACTTTCACAGACATGGATGTGCGATTTTACACATATCAGGTCCTTGTCGCACTAGACTACGCCCACGCTCACGGGATCATGCACCGTGATGTGAAGCCGAACAACGTGTGCATTGACCACGTGCGTCGCCGTTTAAAGCTGATTGATTGGGGCCTAGCTGAGTTTTATCACCCCGACACCTCGTACAACGCGCGCGTGGCATCTCGATACTTCAAAGGACCCGAGCTGCTCACCGAGTTGCCAATGTACGATTATCGATTGGACATGTGGTCGTTGGGCTGCATGCTTGCTGGCATAATTTTTATGAAGGAGCCATTCTTCCACGGCAAAGACAACAATGACCAACTAGTCCGCATTGTGCGTGTCCTCGGTACCGAGGACTTTCAAGAATACTTGAAAACGTACAGCCTGAAGCTGTCCCCATCGTTGGAGGCCGCGATCGGTGTTCACAAGAAGAAGCCGTGGGAGAGCTTCATCAACCAACAGAACCAGCACCTCTGCCCCCCCGAAGCTATCGACTTCTTAGACAAACTGCTTCAGTACGACCACACAAAGCGTATTCAAGCCTTGGAGGCAATGCAGCACCCGTACTTTGACCCAGTGCGACCAAAGACGGCCCCGGCACCACGTAGCGCGAACGAAGAACAAGAGCTCTAGGCGCCAATTGTTTGATGCATCTGTCATTAGGCGCAGAGTCAGTAGCAGCCAAGTTTGTGGTGTTGCTTCGGCGTCTTTTGGTTCTTTGGCCATACATTGACTAGCCCTTTTTTTCTTTTTTTCTTCCACTGTTTGTCTGTTTCTTTTTGTTTGAGACATGAGCATATTTAATTTGTCACTGCCTTCATTCACTTTTTGTTCGTTTTTTTTTTGTGTGTGAGCCGTTTTTCCCCCCCTTGAGCGTGCGCAGTTCATCGTTGTTTCTGTAGCACTATACGCAAAAACGAACTAAATCCTCCGGCTAGAGTCACAGTGGAGATGAGGAAAAAAAAAAAGTGAACGCGATGCAGAGAATCAATCCACAACAAAGACGCTGGTAACTGCCCCCCCCCTTTCTCGCTCTGCGTGACGTTTACCTGCCAGCTCTCCTTCATTTTCTGGGGGCTTGACACGACGACCCCCGTGAAGGTTGTTGTGGCGAATAGGGCTCCGGCGACGATACAGGACTGATTGACAGAGAGCGCACACTCTCGCAACCCCGCAGAGTCATCTCAACTTGTGGGTCTCGCGTTTCCTTCCCCTTTTTTATTTATTGTTGGGAGTGTAGAAGCCCGCATGCAGTAGAGCGGTGCTTCACACCACCAGACCCATCCAGCGTATCCATCACTATCATCTGACCACTGTTCTTTCGGACTTCCCCCCTCCTCCCCCTGCCCGCCCTCCTCTTCATCTCCCGTCTTTCATTCTCCTCTCTGAATTCCTTCCGCTTCACTCTTCCATGTGCTGTGTCGCTGTTATCCAGTACGTAGGAAAACGCCAAGGGCCATGTTAGGATTATCCCAGCGGCTAACACTGCGCCGGACCACCGGAAAGTGCCTGGGCCGCAAACTTCGATCTGTTGGCCACGCTACCCCAACAGTGGCAATGTGCGCCGTCATGGGCACTGGTACTAGCTACCGCTCCTTCACAGCCACCACGTTGCCTCTGTTTGGTGCCTCACAGTGTGGCGGGCTCCACCGCACACGATCGCTTTGGGAGGACAAGAAGCCAACAACTTCACCCGATGAGAACGATGCGGGAGCCAAACTGACGACTGATGTAACTGCGGACTCTGGTGAGTCTGAGCATGCCCATGGTGCTGGAGACGAGGAAGGCTTCAAGGAGGATATTGTTGTGGTGAAGGACGACAAGGGCAACTCGCTGATTCGGCTGCGCCGTCAACCGCTTTCGTTGATTGAGGAAGTCCCGCTCCCACAACGTGTGCTGACCGACATCGAGCTCGTGATGATGGCGTGGTGCGAGGAACATGCTCGGCAATACGGCATGATCCTTATGGCGCTCCGCATTGGTATCTTTGTCCTTGTCTTCATCATTTTGTACGTCTTTTACATCACGCAGCTCTCGAGTGAGCGCGTGATGCGTGGTGTGGATAAAGTGCCGTCTGACCTGCGCATCGGCAGTGTTGTTTACTTCGACGTCTCTGAAGACGGCGTTGACATTGGGCGTGTGGTTATTGGCCTCTTCAACGAGGATTGCCCCCTGTACTGCGAGTACTTTCACCGCCGCTGCACTGGCAACGGCGGCAACGGCGACTCTTTCCGCGGAATGAAGCTCGCTGCATTGGTGCCTCGCCATTGTCTCATTTTCGGTGATGGCCGTGAGATGACACACGATGTCACAGGCTTCGATCCACACTTCTTACCAACGGAGAAGCTCAGCGGTGGCTCGTGGCGTGGCTGTCTGTCCGCGATTGCGTACGGCAACGATCGTGAGAGCCCCAACTTCGCCATCCACTCATCCTCTGGCGATTACCGCCCGCAGGTGTTTGGTATGGTGATTGGCGGGTACAACGTGATTGAGCGCATTGACCACACGGGCTCGTCCCACGGCAACGCACCAAAACGCGAGTTTATTATTGAGGAGTGCGGCGAGCTCTGCACTTTGGCCAAGTCGCACATCGTTGCGATGCCGTGGAAGCTGTACGAGACCGTCTCCCGTGGATACGATGAGGAGAAGTTCGGTGCCCGAGCGGATCCCGAATTGCTGCGAAAGTCTGACGAACGCGGCGAGCTGGCGTACAGAAAAGCCCACCACACGGACGATAGTACACACAAAACGAAGCGATGGTGGTTTTTCTAAGATTCTCAACATTGTTGAATGCACTGTTTTTCTGTTTCTTACCCTTTGTTGACGGCAAAAGAGGGGAAAAAAACACAATCATTGAGAAGATAGAAACGAGAGCACGGTGAGGTACCCGGAACGGGATGTGACGCCACAAAGTAGGGGAGAAATAATTAGGAAGGACGCAAGAACGCGCATTTCGCCACTCTCATCTCAACACACACTCACACGGACACTGATGTCTGTCTGTCGGTCGCACTGACATCACGGCATTCTTGTCCTGTGGAAGGAAGCTAATCGTGGCGAATGACTTTGTTGACGATGCACACGGAGTTTTCTCTTTTCTTCTTTCCATTTTTTTTGTGCTGATCCCGCTATACTGATGTGGTTCTCCTCGCTTCTTCCTTGCGTTGATCGTTGCTCAGGTGAAGCTGTCGGGTGCTTGAGGCGAGAACGTGAGGTGCTCGGAGTACCTCTCCCCCGAGCAGGCACGAACCTTTCTCTATACTTTTTCCCCCTTTCTTGCAATCACGCCGCATAGGCGTTCTCACAATTTACAGTCGACCACGCTATCCACAACAAAGCAATGAATCAATAATGCCAGTGCGAGCAAACACACCCACACCCACACCCACCCACACACACACACACACACACACACACACACACAGCGGAAAGCGCCGCACACAAAAAGTACTCCATGAAGAAATGTGACGAACGACGCGGCACGATGACGTGACAGCCCATGCGCTGTTGCGCAGCAGAGAAGATACACTGATCGTCTTCGCCCTTTCAACGTCACGGTTGACGTCTTCCCTGTCTGATGTGTCAACTCCATTTGTGCCTTTTAGTTTACTTTGTTTTCTCGTCCCCGTATGCAGCCCCCCCCCCCCCCCCCATGCTCTTCTTTGCTCCACGCGACGAGACACTGTCACCTCCCTCCTTGATGTCACTCTTCACGCACTATCACTCACGTTTTTGATCTCTCTCCGCATTCTCCTCTCTCTCATTTTCTCTCGTCTCTCACCCTTTCCCACTTGTTCTCTGTTTCAGTCAGCTATCATGCTTCAGTTTGAGGGAAGCAGCTTATTGCGCCACCACTTGGTGTGCAGTCTCCTTTCTAAAAAGCCCATCCGTCTGACGAACATTCACGCCGATGAGGACCCAATCGGCATTCAGCCATTCGAGGCGAATTTTCTCAAGTTCCTTGACCGCGTCACCAGTGGCTCCACGTTTCAATGCACAGACAACAACACAGTGTTGACATTCCACCCTGGCATGATTCTCGGCGGGAACTTCTCCCACGAGGTCCCCACAGCCCGATGCGTGACGTATATTGTTGAGGCCGCCGTGCTCTTCCTGCCGTTCGCCAAGTACGACTCCAAGATCACCTTTGTCGGAGCTACGCAAGGCCAATTGGACCTGGCCGTCGACACGATTCGTACTGTGACGGTGCGCTGGCTGCAGCTGTTCGGCGCGACGTGCAATTTGCGCATTATTCGCCGTGGCGCCGCTCCTGGAGGTGGTGGCGTTGTGGAGCTCGACGTGAAGGCTGTTCGCAAGCTCACCAGCGCCACCACGAAGGACCAGGGCCGCGTCCGCCGTGTACGTGGCATTGCTTTCGCCTCCCGCACCGCGCCTGATCTGCCTCAGCGTGCGGCGACCAGTGCGAAGGGCGTCCTGCTGAACTTAATCCCCGACGTCTACGTGGTCACCGACGTGGACACCAGCAAGGGAAATCGGAATGAAAGCACAAGCGGCTATGGTGTCATTCTCGTCGCCGAGACAACAAGCAAGCTCTGTGTTATTTCCCAAGAAGCCGTCGCCATGCCGCACGAATCGCCGGAGGATGTGGGACAGCGGGCTGGTCACCTTCTCCTTGATCAGATTTACTATGGCGGGTGCGTCGACGGCCATCACCAAATGCTAGTGCTGTTGCTCATGGCGCTGAGCCCAGACGAAGTGTCAACGATCCGCTTGGGACAACTCACCCCCAGCGGCGTCTCTGCGCTTGTGCTGATGGAATCGTACTTTGGCGTGACGTGCGCAATCAAGGAGGAGCCGTCCTTTGCGGGATCGCGGTTTCCTCCTACCACATTAGTCACTTGCGTTGGAAGCAATACACTGAACGTGTGGAAAAAGTCCACGTAATGTCTGCACAACAGCACATAGCCTTACACACACACACACACTTCCTCATGTCCCGGTTTGGATTGGGTGGGGGACTCTCACGCTGTCGCCCCGACCTTCGGTTTTGCGACGCCCTGGATTGGGTTCTTTTTTTTTCTTTTCTCTCTCTCCTTTTAAATGCTAATCTACGCACACACGAGTAATATCTTCACGGATGCCATCACCCTAAGAAACAAAAGCAACAGTATCCATACCTGACCATCAGAAAGATCTGTCTTTGAGCGAAGGGCGCGAAGAAAGCCCTCTGCATACACAGTACGCCTGGTCCCAGAATCAGTCCAAGGACTCCTTCGTTCGCACCGCGCTTGGCACGCGTACGCACGTACATATTCGTATTATGGGTCGCTGGGCCGCTGGGCAGTACTTTCTCTTTTCTTTCCCAAACGGAATGACGAGACGGCACACTTCCATTCCTTCCTCCTTCTTCACTGCGAACGTGATTGCGTAATGCTCGATCTCCAGACGGTCTCGTTCGCTTCGCAACCAAAAATTTCTATCAATTGCTGATGCACACGCACATACCCTCACCTTCACCTTCCCACCTCTTCGACTTGCACTCTCTCTCACTGTTTGGGTACGTTAGCACACCTGCACCTGCGCCTACAAACACCACGAGACTGCCCTACGGCCAAACAAACAAACAAGAAACGAGAAGAGTGAGAACACTAGAGGTTGTACAGCTTATACACCCGAATCACCCAATAGACAAGGACACGATGGAGCTCAATTTTGTGAATAAAGGCCTCTCGCTGTTCGATGCAACTGTGCTGGATGACCAGTCGCAAGGCGGACCTCAAGACGCTCTCCTCGGCAGTGCCACAGGAGTCGAAACGTTGAACCTGGCGCACAACTTTATTCGCCTCTTCATCACAGGCGAATCCTTGCGCTTCGTCACTGTGGTGGATCTGTCCCACAACGCGTTGAACACGCTGCGCCACTGCAGCTTTCCTCCCGGCTTGGTCAAGTTGAACTTGTCGCACAACGAGCTGGAGGATATCTCGACTCTCGGCCGCCAATGCCCTCGCCTCAAGACGCTCGATGCCAGCCACAACGCCATCACCAGCGCGGGCTGTGAGACGCTGAGCACGGCACTGACCACGCTGCAGCTTCATCACAACGAAATCAGCTCTTTTCAGCCCTTTTCTCACCTGGGCCGTCTTCAAAAACTGATCGTGTCATTCAATGCGATTGAGCGAGTCGACGAGGAGGCAGTGTCGGCCCTAGCGCGCTGCAAATCCTTGCGCATGCTGGACTTGCGCGAAAACCCGTGCCTGACCGCGGCTGACGAGACGGCTGTGCCACGCATCGCCCAGGCCTTGCCGCGCCTTTCTGCGCTCAATGGCGTGCCTCAGTCGCAGGCCGCCGGCAATGCGATGGCCAAGGCCGCGCGCCGCCGAGAAAACGCCTCGGCATCCTCCTCCACGCCTCGCCACACTTCCTCGATGAACTCCACTGGCGCCAACACGAGCACCAGCGGTGGTGTCCCTCGTGCCGCGGGGGCCCTCAACACAAACCGTCCAACCACCCGACCTGCCAAAGGAAACGTGCGTCGGCAGCCGGACATGCCTCTGGCCATACGCGCCATGGAGACAAAAGTGCAAGAGCTGTACAGGCTACTCGCGGAGGCTACCAAAGAAGAGACAGCAGCGCAACAGGACCGCAACCTCGTGGCGGAGCAGATCCGCTCACTGAGCAGTGTTATTGATGGCCAGGCGACGGAAATGGAGAGCCTTCACGAGGAAATTAAACGCCTGAAGGAAGAGCAGTCGGCCATGCGAGAGCCTCTCTCCGAGCTGGAGCAAACGTTCGAGCAAAACCACGCCTCCCTTGTGGCACACCGTGTCCAAGACGGGGGTAACATGACAGTGTAGTGAACTGCCAGTATAGACTAGAACATCAACAAAGACACACACACACAGACACAAACGAGTGTCAAAAGAAAGACAAAGAAAAAGAACCGAAAAAAAAGAAGAGGTACATCGGACTGTGCTCCCTCAAAAAGCTATCTTTCTCGCACAGGCAATGGTCAGAGCTGCGCGATCTCACACACACACACACAGCACATTGTGTGGTTGGACATAGAAGGCATCACCAGAACCCTAAGGACAGTCATTGCCACCTTTTGGTGCTTCTCTACTTCCTTGCTTCCCTCTTTTCGCTCAGTTCCTCCACTCAAATATCATCACCACGCTTTGTTTTTCCCTCTTCTCTTTTCCCCCGACTTCTTCCTCTTACCCTGAATCGCTGCCAGGAAAGAAATTGGATGTTTTTCCACGTGATCGAGCAACTCGGCGGCTCCTGCCGCTTCGCCACCTTGCTCACGTTTGTAATTCACTTTCTCCATCCTCTTTTTTGTGTGGCGAACTTCTGCAACTGGGTGCGACTGCAGCAAGATGACATCGGCGCGCCGTTGGTGAAGGCCTACCTCGCTATGACAGTTGTGGCATGTTTCTTCTACCTATTTTCTGCCTCTGTGTTCTACATGTGGGCCTGGCGCTTCCCAGAGCCGGAGGAGGTCGCCAAACGCCGCCGCATTTACGGCATCTTCATCAATCTTCTCTTTTCTGATATCCCCCTCTTTGTGATTGAGACCAAGATTGTCTGGGCCGTTCAGTTCGCCAATGGGCTTCAGGGCTTCACGTTCTGCTTGACGTGCGTGTCCATCTTCTACTCGGTGCTGCGTGTTTGGACATTCTTCATGGTGAAGATCATTAAGGTTCAGCGGCCTGTTCAACCTGACGCCCCACCCTTCCGCTTAGCCAGGCCCTACATGGACACATCCGTGCCGTTGCCTCCCTCGGGCGTAAGCCCAACTGGTCGAAGCCGTTTTTACGACGCTGACTATCCCATGGAGGAGCGACTTGGCGGTGGCACGGGCGGCAATGCTAGCCCACAACGCTCAGGAGGCGGTGCGAGCGAGCTTTACGGTCCTTCTGCCAGCCGGTACTACGATGATAGCCGCTTCACCCCCATCCGCACCCCCAACTACCGTTAGAACTGGCGAAGATACTCACTGAGAAGGAAATTCTCAATCTGAAGGAGACTAATACCCAATATTAGAATGATTAGATCAAAGGTATTTCTCCCTCCATATCTCGCTCTCTGGCTCTGTGCCACATCAAGCATTTTCCCGCCTTTTTCTGCGCGTAGTGCGTCACCGACACCCTGCCGCAGCTAGGGCTCTTTTTCGTTCTTGTTTCTTTCTTCATTTGCGACTCTTGTTAGATGCTATTTTAGACACACACGCAAAAAACAACAACACCAACTCATACAGTCATGTTTAGAGGCGAAATGGTGTCCTTCGCCCTCTGCTTCACCGGATCTCGACTGCTTCGATCCCGCCTGGTGGCATTGCTCTCCGAGAGCGTCTCCCCTCGACTTTTTTTCTCGTACACTACAGAGATACAAGGATGCGTTTTGATTCATCACAGCGCCGCTGCTTTACGCACGAAACCACCACGTCACCCTTTGAGCGTGTTCAATGCTCATTCATCTCTTCATACTCTCGTCCTCCCCCTTCTTGCCCTTCTTTCTTTCTTCCGTTTTGCGATTTTTCCTGTGTGCCGTAGTGTTTCAATCAGAAAAATGGTGAGCATCAAGTGCGCTTCCCGCCGCAAGGCCCGCCGTGCCCACTTTCAGGCCCCCAGCCATGTGCGCCGCATTCTGATGAGCGCGCCTCTCTCCAAGGAGCTGCGCGCCAAGTACAACGTCCGCGCGATGCCCGTTCGCAAGGACGACGAGGTCATCGTCAAGCGTGGCACGTACAAGGGTCAGTCCGGCAAGGTCACGGCCTGCTACCGTCTCAAGTGGGTGATCCACATCGACAAGGTGTTCCGTGAGAAGGCCAACAGCACCACCGTGCCCGTCGGCATCCACCCCTCCAACGTCGAGATCACCAAGCTGCGCCTCTCCCACCACCGCAAGGCCATCCTTGAGCGCAAGGACCGCTCCACCAAGTCCGACAAGGGCAAGGGTAAGGTCACCTCTGCGGACAAGGCTATGCAGCAGATGGACTAGAGAGTGAGTGGGGCACCCGTGCCTGAAACACACATCATTTCTTTTTCCTTTTCATCATTTCATTGATCAACAAAACAAAACAAAACAAAAATCAAAACAAAAAACTTGCCGATCATACAATAGAAAGCAAATAAGAAGCGGTAGCCACACGTGCACAGCACGTTCGGGTCGGTCTTTTCACTCTGCGCATCAATCTTCATGACACAGCTTGGCAAGCCGGCTACACACATGCTCCTCTGCCTTTTTTTTTTGTCACTCACCTGACAAATGTACTCACCTATCCTGATAAAAGGAAAACAAAGAAAGAAAAAAGGGATCTGAATGGTGGCCTCATGCACTGTCGGTCAACACTCGCGGTACATGCGTGTTTCGACCATCACCACTGTTTCTTCCGTTTCGCCTCCGGGACAATGCGAACCTTTCTCTGAACAGGCGCACACTCTCTCTTTTTCTCTCTCTTTGGTTTCTCTTTCTTGTTTTGCCCGCCTTTTTTTCCTTTTCTTGGCGTGCGCACTCCTGATGACGCACACAATCAGGTCATAGATCGCAAAGCCAAGCATAGACATACCTGACACGTTTTTTTTTTAAAGTTTCAACAAAGATTTCCTTCCTTTTGCACACACCAAGCGTAACTGAATGAGCCGTCCGTTGCGCTATAGAACGAGTACAAAACAGCAAAAAAAAAAAACAAATAAAAACAAACAAACAAACATTGCAATACCATAAACTTACCTTTATAAAAGTGGCCGAACTCCAGGGCGAGGGGACTGCTTTCTTTCTTGAATGAACGCAGAAGCAGGCTCTGTGCAGCCG
This sequence comes from Wallacemonas sp. 195SL, assembly GCA_030849605.1. NCBI lineage: Eukaryota > Euglenozoa > Kinetoplastea > Trypanosomatida > Trypanosomatidae > Wallacemonas > Wallacemonas sp. 195SL. Next base: position 47,390 of record JASANS010002418.1, on the reverse strand, counting down.
CGGATCACGCGCATTGATGCGGGGAGTGCCCGCAAGATCAGCGCAGGTCAGGTCATCACTGATTTAAGCAGCGTCGTGAAGGAGCTACTGGAGAACGCGCTGGACGCAGGGGCAAGCACGGTCGCCATCCGGCTTGACAACTTTGGCACCGATCGTATCACAGTCGAGGATGACGGTTGTGGCATCCCGCTCGGCGAAGAGATACTCGATGTCAGTACGGGTGCGCTCAAGGAGGGCGCCGCCACACCCCTCTTGGCGAGCCGTGCGACCACGAAGAGGACAGACAGCGGAGATGTCGGTGGCGATGACCTGAGCCAAGCGGCGGTACACCACTCGCCCCTCAGCAGCAGCGACGAGGCGATGAGCAGCGATCCGTCCCTCGGCTTCCGCGGAGAAGCTCTCCACTCCCTCGCCCACGTCAGCCGAGTCACGATTGACACCATGAACGCCTTCACAGCACCCCGGGCAGTGCGACTCGTGTACGACGCAGAAAAGAACGTGACACGATTGTCCTTGGGTGGTACGCGGCAGTCAACCGGCACGACGGTGACTGTGGAGGCTCTCTTCGGGCAGCTCCCCGTGCGGCATCGCGAGTACGTGAAGAACCGCCGTCGCCAGGTACTACGCGCGACGCAGCTCGTGAAGCAGTACGCCGTGTCACATCCGGGGGTGAAGCTCGTGATGCAGCACCAGGAGGATCCCCCGCACGGCGCCACCGTGTCGCTCGTGTCCTTCACAGGCTCCAACGATCTCCAACGCAGCGTGACGGAGGCGTACGGCGGTCTGTGCCTCTCTCGCATGGCGGCTGTGCGATGGGAATGCTCCTTCGGCACCTTCTCCGGCTTCGTCTCCAAGGTCAGCAGCGGCGGCAGGATGAGTGCAGACCATCAAGTCTTCGCCCTCGACAGCCGTCTGGTTGACCTGCCGGGGTTCGCCAAGGCCATCAACGACGCGTTCACCCAGTGCTTGCCGAACAGCTCCCAGAAGGCGTCCGTCGCCTTTTTCTTGTGCCTCTCCGTGGATCGCAGTGCGTTGGCCTACGATGTGAACCTGACGCCCAACAAGCGCAAGGTGCTCCTCGCGAAGGAACCGGTGCTAGCGGAGGAACTCCATCGCGCCGCGCTGCGCGAGTTCAGCACCATGACGGAAGAGGCCCCGCTGAATCGCGAGGCGCGTATTGCCGCGAACCAAGTAGCAGATGCGCGTATTGCGGAGGAGATTCGCACGCGACGCACCGCGGTATCTGCCACTGCTTTCACGCAGTTTGTGTTCAAGCGCGATGAAGCGGCGGAGCCCGTCGCGGATGCACGTGTGAGTGCGGAGGGGTGTCCTTCTGTCGAGCTGCCCAAAATTGGCACATTGCTGTACACAGACGAGGACGGCACGGAGGAGAGCGCACGTCCCAGCTTGGATGGCGCCAGCCACAGCACCGTGCTTCTTGGGGCTGTCTCCGACGATGACGATGACGATGACGATGACACCAGAGCCACGAGCGACGAAAAAGACAATGAAGATGAGGAGCAGGCAGATGCCACCGCTGAGCGCGCATCCCCTGACGACTGTGGCGGCCCACCGCGGCGGCGGCACCGCTCAGAGTCGTTGTCGTACTCAAATGAAGCGCACAGTGCACCCTCATTGTATCGCGTCCTGTCTGATGTTGGCAACCCGCAGCGGCCAGACGCAGCACGTGTGCCCCACGCCTTCCCTTCACTATCGCAGCTCGCCATGACGCCGCTGATGCCGGTGGTGCATCCGACGGAACACGCAGAGTGCGATGCGTGCGGCACTGGTGACGGAAAGTCGGCGGCGGACATGGCAGCCTCTCCCGCCGGTCGTCGCAGCAGCACCCGCTGCTTCTCCGCGCTCGGAGAGCAAACCGATGCGGAGCTGACCATGTACTTTGGCAAGAACGCGTTCAAGGACATGATCATCATTGGCCAGTTCAACCACGGCTTCATCATGGCGAGACTGGGGGACGACTTATTTGTCATTGATCAACATGCGTCCGACGAAAAGTTCAATTACGAGCGACTGATGCGGTCTTATGTGGCGAAGCCGCAACCTCTTGTCGTGCCGGTGCCGGTCGCGATGGACGCGCAGGAGGTTGACCTGGCTCTCGCCCACGCAGAGACACTCACCGCACACGGTTTCAAAGTGCGCCGCGGCGACGACGCGACGAAGCTGCTTGTCTGCAGCATTCCTGTTCTCCCGTACGACGTGGTCAGCGCCGCGGATGTGCTTGAGCTAGTGCAGCAGCTCGTTCAGTACGGCGCCATCTCCAAGCCTCTCCGGTCTGTGTGGCACTCGATGGCCACCAAGGCCTGCCGCACCAGCATCATGATTGGCACGGCCTTGTCGCACCGCACTATGCGCACGATTCTGGACCATCTGAGCGAATTGGATCAGCCGTGGAACTGTCCTCATGGCAGACCGACTCTGCGCTACGTGTGCAATCTTCATCCGCTGCACCCAAACCCACCCGCTCCGCCGCCCGCCCCGCGTACCTGAGCTACGAATCGAGGTGTCTCTCGCTTTTTTTTTTAATTGTTTTGCCTTGGCTTCTGAAGCGTCGATGACTTCATTTTATTCATACTAGCTCTTCACCTCGTCATTGACTTGCATTCAAACACACACACACACACACACACACAACTCACTGCAATACACACAAACATACATTCTCTGTCAGACTTGCTTTCTGTTATCCCGTTCACTTTCAGGTGCCCCTCATTTCCTCTTTGAATGACTTCGTGGGTACTCTGCTGGTGATGCACACCAACCTCGGTCTCTCCCCTCCTCCACGTACACGTACAGTCACACGCTCTTCTTCTGTCCCTCTCGTCGATTACTTCTTTCTTTCTATCACACTTGAAAAGGAAGGAAACGCAGAAAACAGCGAGCAACATCTGCACAACTGGCGCATCCACGACGGTGACGCACAGCGATACACACAAGCCCCCCCACGCAGAGGCAGCCATAGATACGGCTAGATCCATTTATTTGGCACAAGAAGAACAATACAGTGCCGTACATACATACATTTTTTCTCCTGAACCCCAGGTTATACCCCCCCCCCCCCACACACACATACACATACACACAACCCATGAGCCAAGCGTTTGCCACTGCAAGTGGCTGCTCGGATATTCGCGACATGAACGACGCCAAGGTGGCGAACATACTCGCCTACCTCGATGGCGCCATGCAAACGGCCAAAATAGATCCTGATGATGCCAGCTTTGGTGAGCGGTGCAGCGGGGCGCCGCTGACGAGTTCTGCCCTGCAGCACATCAGCGAGTCTCTCCCATCCTCGCTCACGATTGACCGCGTGGCTCCCATGTCTGCAACTCCCTCGATGTCGAACTCCTTGTCCCTGACGTACGGACACCACAGCACCGCGTCTGACACCGCGCAGCAGACCTACCTCGGCATTAAACGGAAGATCGACGCGCTACACTTCGAGAACGCGGAGCTCCAGCGCCAGAACGAGGAACTACGGGACAGGATGGATCACTACCGCGCACTAGACCATAAGCGCCGTGATGACATGAGGGCTACCGTGCAGAACGACGTTGAAGAGGTGCGCAGAGAACTTGCCAGCACAAAGAAAAAACTCAACGAGCGCACGCAGAAGTGGGCTGACGAGAAGGACGCGCTGCTTGAGAAAACTGAGTCTCTTCAGTCGCAACTGCGTCAAGATATGCTTCGCCACGAAGAGGAGCGGCGAAAACTGGAGCTTGCCAACACCACCGCGATTCGCACACTGAAGGCCAAATGGCAAGCGCAGGAAAACACCGCGCGAGAGAAGTGGAAGCTGGCCGAAGCCAGGCGCATCAAAGAAACCACACTGCAATCGCTTGAGCCGGATATTGTGCTCTTGCTGAATCGTCACAAGGCAGAGAAGGCACGGATGCGCGAGGAGTTCGAGCAGGAGCTGCGGCACCGCGATGAGCAGATCGCTGCCAAGGATGCTTCTGTGGAGGCTGTCAAGGCTCAACTACGCCGTGAAGCGGAGGCCACCTTGCAGCGCGAACAACAAGCTTACCAAGACAGACTCCGCGAAGAAACTGATCGCGTTCACCGCCACCTCGAGGAGGAGAGGCGTGCCGCTGAGTCCAAGAAGGCCGAGATGGAGGCATTCTACGCGGAGCAGAAGCGCACCCTGCAGCGTGAGATTGAGCGTCTTGGGTCGGAGGTGCTGCAACTGCGCCGGACTCAAACAACAGAGCAGGCGTCTTTCCACGAGGCCGTCAGTACCGAGGTTGCCCGCATAACTGCCCAGGCGAACACGCAGATGGAGAGTCTCAAAGAGAAGCTCTTGCGTGAGTTCACTGCACGTGAAAAGGAAGCCGAGGCTCAGAACAGCAAGTACCTCCAACAGAAGGAGGAAGAACTCCGCAAACGGTGTGAGCTAGAGCGTGACACAGCCATCGCCAAGGTTGTCCAGAAATTAGAAGAAGAGCACGTGCGTGCCATCACGTCGTCGCGCGGCAATGACGGCCTCCTACGCGAGCGCTGCTCGCAGCTGACTCGCGACAACGAAAGATTAGGTGTGGAAGTGGAGCTGGTGCGGGAGCAACTCCGCAACGCCATGGCTGCTAAGCAGCAGCAGGAGGCTGAAATGTCGCGGCTCCGCGATGCCGCTGACCTGTCGCAGGAGAGAATCCACGCTATTGAAGGCCGCATTGCAAGTCAATTCAGCAACCAGCTGAGCGTGCTCGACAACACGTGGCAGCAGAAGCTCTTGGATGCGGAAAGCGAGCACGCCAAGGCGATACAGTCCCTGCAAACTAGCGTCGAGGAGCAGCGCCGTCTTCGTGACGCACTAGCCAAAGAACATGACGTGGCCGCGCGCACGTTGGAGCAGAAGCATCACGCGGAGCTCAACCAAATCAACGAACGCATGCTGGTTGCGATGACAGTGAAGGAGAACGCCATCCATGGCCTCAACGAGAAACTACTCGCTTTACAAGAAGCACTCAAGGTGCGTGAGCAGGAATTAGAGCGTCACCGGAGTTTGCTGCTCTAGTCCCGAAAGAGGGAGACATGCAAAAGGAGTGAAAAGGAAGCTGGACTTTGTGCCTCATCACTGTGCATACAAGACGTTCACAGAGACTGCGAAGTATATTCTGTTCAACTACTTTTTCTTCTTTCCTTTCCGTTGTTTGTTCCGTTGCATGATTTCTCGTTTTTTTTTGAGGTTCATCATAGAGTTGTCAACAAAACCCGCACCATTCTGTCCCACATACAGTCATGACCGTTCCACCCAACATCACCGCGAGCGTGGCAGATATCTCTTCTTCTCCCCGTTTGCTCCCCTGCGCACGTCCCCTTCCGTAGCTCTCTCGCAATTAGCGTGTTCCCTTTCAGTCTTATCGCCCAGTCTGGTGCTGAATGGAAAAGGACGTCTGTACGCAACGGCCCCCTCTCCAGCCCATCCAAGCTGGAGGGGGTGCTCTGTGCATCGGGTAAATCAGCAGAGAGCGAGCTGAAACTGCGCGATGTACCAACACCTGTTCGCGTTTTGGCTGCATGTTAGTGTGTAACAATCTATGCTTGGCATTTTACTCTTACACTTTCTCGTCTTTTCTTTCTCTCACTCCTGTTGTTCACTGGCACAGCACAACGACAACACCACTCGTCTCGTTTTCTAAACATACAGTTGCTGTTGCTGTTGTGATTGGCCCAATGCCTCGTCTCCCTATTCACCTTGACGAAGCGGAAGTGCTGGAGGGCTTCGGAACGGCTCCATCCACCTTGGTACCACCACCGAGAAACGTACCCATGACCACCAACCTCATCCTACAGCAAACCGAAGGCCCTTCGCCGCGTGTGTACGAGAGAAGAACACCTTTTGACCGCGCGGATGCTCTTCGTCAGCTTAGACTCGCCTTGGGCGTCGATGTACCTCCGCAACTCCGCCCTGTGCCTGCGGCGATCCGCGTGACCGGCGAGGAGAACGGCGCTGCTTGCGTGCCTCCCGCGTGCACACCCGTCGTGCTGAACGTGGCGAAACGTGTTGTGAGCTCATCGCCAGAGATGGTGCTCAACCAGGTGCAGACCCTGCTTGAGGAGTGCGAGGCAGTTAAGCGGTGGCTGGGCATGACCGGAGCGCCAGCTTCCGCCACGACACGCCCAGCCGCCACGGCACTGCCTGGCGCGCCAGAAACGTCCCTCGCTGTGCGCCGCGCCTTGTGCGCATCTGACAATGTGCAGGTGCTGCTGGCGCGCGTCAAAGGACTTGAGCGCGCTCAGCGCTGCTGGCCCACCACATGCGATGAGTTCCACGCTCTGCTCGAGAAGGACATGAAGCGACTCGGCGGCACAGCTAGCCCACCAGCCGTCTCGGTCACCGCCGCGGACGCACTAGGCCACACACGCGATGCGGTGCACGCCCTCCACAGGATCGAAACACAGCTCTGGCGGTTGGCGCCGCTGCTCCAACGATACCGCCGCCTCGAGCCAGCCTTGTCGGAGGCCGCGCAGAAGCAAGAAGGGTTCGCCTGCGTGGCTGAGCTGACGAGCCAGGAGTGTCTGGCTGGCCTTCAGTCGGTCGTGTCTGAGGCTGAGCGGCTTTCGGGAGAGATGGCTCTCGGGGTGAAGCAGATGCACGCGAACCGCACTGCCGTGCGCGCACGTGCTGCGGCTCTCGGCCGACCATTCGATGAGGGAGAACTCTGAGATTACGAGAGCGAAGCGCGCCAGACGCGCTCACGTCGCATTCGCCCTGGACCTTGTTCCCCTCTTTTTTTTTTCCTTGGTGTGTGTTTCTTCCCATGCACACACAGACACATACACACATGCGATTCACTGCACAAGTTTTGCGAATGCTATCAAGACAAACCTCTTCTCTGCCACGATGCCCTTGTGTGCCTCGCAGAACAATGGCAGACCCGGTATGCGGTGAGCGCATCGAGAACGCTTCGCCGTGTCAATGGCATTCATTGTCACGTGTGACTTCCTCGGCTACGCCCCCACCCCCTTGCACAGAAATGACAAACTCTTTCTTTCGTTCTCTCTTCCTTTCTCTCTTTTTTTTTTTCTGTCTTGTTGCTCATCAAGGGGGTCAACTGTTTAGTGAAGGTGCAGAAGGACTAGTAGAACCAGTCTTTCCCCCCTTTACAAATTTCTTTTTTCTTTACATCACTAGAAGCACTACATATTAGATCAACTTTCGCCCACCTTTTCTTTTCTTGTTACGCTGCGACCACCATTTTCTAGACCGCGGCAGCGCACACCTTACGGAATTGGCTCAGCCGAGTCCATCCTTGCACACGTTTCATTGTTTCCTTTCCTCTCATCTTCTACCGAGCTTCACTGTTCGCGTGGACTGGTGATCGCGGCCTAGCCGACGCCATGGATCCTGACTTGGCCCTCTCCACCTTCTGGCGTTTTGCGATCGATGACGGCACGAGACTCCCATACATCCCCGCTGGCCTTCTGCACGCCGCAGTCCACGAGCTCCATCTGTTTGTCTCCGCTGACCGCATAAGGACCGTTTGCATGAGTCCGCGGCTGCCTCATCGAAATGAAGTTACCTTTGACCTTTTTATGGAGCTCTATCGCCAGCTGTGGAAGGAGAGTGCCACGACGCGCAGCCGTGTGAGCCCAGACTCCATGATGGAGGCAGCAATCCCAGCAGGCACCACGTGGGTGAGCCGTGCAGATCTTTTAACCGTGCTGGCAGCATCGTCCACCAAGCTGAGTGACGCGGAGAACGAGGCGATCCTCGACATGCTGGATCCTGACCGCACTGGCGTTGTGGAGGTGCGGCGGCTGGCGTACATTGTCAACGCACACAACCCCCGCTCCCCTGATCCGAACGCGTCAAGCCGACTACCGCTCCGCACCTCCAGCGCCTCCCCGAGCCCAGCGCGAGATCCGCCACGGCCAGGCCCATCCCGCTCATCGAGACAGCGGGCCTCAGGGTCTGCAGCGCACACACATCACGCGTCGCGGCGCAGAACCAGACGAAGTGGTCGGTGGGTGGATCAGGATGTGGCCGCGGCCCATGGCGTGCGAACAAATGCACAGGCGGCAAGCCTGACAGCGAGAGCCCAAGAGGGAGACGACGACTCGCCTCTAGAGCACGGGCGTGTGCGTCGCTCTCGCCGCGGCCCACGGCACAGTGGAACAGAAGTACACCCCCAACGGCACAACCATCAACGACATCAGTGCAGCCGCGATGGCTCTGCTGCGTCGTCCGAGGACGTGACGATTCTCGTTGAACCGTGTTCTACGGTGGTGCCGGAACGCACTCCCGTACGTGATTTGCCTTCAGCCGAGGCACACGACCCCTTTGCCACATCACAACCGTCGTCCTCTACGCGCACCGCACCTGACATACCAGGCAGCGTCCGCTCTCCCCGTCAGGATGACAACCGCACTGTAGAGAAGGACGTGAGTAAGCCGCGCCAACACCTCCGAGCTCGCTTTCGACAGAAAAGCACAGACGCATGCGGATGCTGTGTTTTGTGTTGATGTAGGTGATGCGGAGCTTCTCTGGCTGGACTGCGGCTGACATTCGATACACATCGGCGGCTACGCTGTCAGACTCCCCGTCTTCCTCCTTTTTTTTTCCTCTGCTGTTTGCGCGTCTCTTCTGATTCCTTCTTCATCTCACACCACGACGCATCACAACGACACCATTATCTTCAACAGAAAGACATATTAGATCTCTCTCACACACACATACACAATGAAGCCGTGTGCAACTCGTACTTTTCTCCACAACTGTCTGTTTGTCTTTTTTTCACTCATCGCGAGTGAACACGCACGCAGGGCAGTTACTCAGAGGTTCTATTTTCTCCTTGATCCCATTCTTTCTCTCTCACACACACATAAATGCTTCTCCTTCTCCTTCTCCTTCTGACCCAAACACACTATCAACACGTCCGGAGAAAAAAAAAAAAAAGAAGCACCCAAAGAGGAATCAGGAAAGGAGATAAATAAGTAGACTTGATTGCTACTAGCGCACGTCTTCGTCTCTCCCTGTCTTCTTTTCACGACGCGTGCGTGCGCTGACGTGCAATTCAACCCGTAGTCTGTCACCTCGCTCCATATCCATCTATCTCACTTTGTTTCTTTCTTGCTGTGTGACGTTTCTTACCAGTTATCATTTGGTCTCTTCTTCACTCTTCTTGATCCAGTTGTACCCCTCGAACAACAACAACAACAACAACAAAAAAGGATAATAATACTAGTAATATATCCCAATATCTCTGTGCACGTGCGCAACCGGGGATAGACAAAGCGGTGTCAGATTCGTTCGCGTTTTTTTAAACCTTTTTTCTTTGCACGACTGCTCCTGTTGCGATCCTCCTTCCCTCCTGTGTGGATCTGTTCGCTTTTTTAACTGACGACTCTGGCTCAAAAAAAAAAAAAAGGGAAAACACGAACAATCAGCTACATAACAATATATTTTTTTTTGTCTTTTCGAGAGGAAGCAGCTCAAAGCAGCATACAGCGCATCTCCTTATTGCCACCTTTTATATATATTGCTGACGATTACGTTTTTCTGTCTGAGAAAGAAGTCGCTGTTGAGGCTGCCTCAGAAGGTATCATATCTTTTTATCAAGTTCTTTTGTTGCTTTGTCTCCCCCTTCCCTTTCATCGCTAGCGGATGCAGACGGTGAAGAAACTCAAAAAATGGGTCCTATCCAGCTTTGACAATCTAACGGACTCGCAGCACAAGCTAGTGAAGACATCAAAGAGCATTGAAGATGAGTGGCAGCGCAAGGAGTACGTGGAGGACACTTCTGTAGTTGAGGCGTGGTGCACCGCTTTCCGAGAGGAACTTCTATTCCAACTCGAGCCCGGTGATGTGAGCGAGAGCGGCGATCGCCAGTCCTTGTCTGAAAGCGCCATGGTGACGACACTGGATGCGGCCCACGTGCTTGGCCGCACAGCGGGACCCGCCTCAGAGCGGTGCTTCGCTGAAAATGAGATTGTGCCTCTTCTCACGCGCTACCTCATTCAATCCGGTAGTGCGATGCCGCGAAAGCTGCGGGATGGGTGCTGCGCTGTGCTGACCACGATCACAAGCACGCACCCTGCGCTGCTTCTGGAGCTCCTGCGTGGCGTTCTACCTCACCTCGCTGTCGTGCCCAGCGCACAAGGGTCCTCGGCTGCGAACACACCGCACGGCGGCGACGACGCCAACGCGGAGGGGGCTGCCAGCACCACGACCACCTCCACGACCACCACCACCACGTTTCCCACGCTGCCATCCTTCACAGCACCGCCGCCGCTGGTCTCCTCGACCAACGGCCGCATCACGCCCAAACAAGTGTACCTTGCGGCTCTGCTTGTGGCAGTGCTCAACAAGAGCGTGGCCGCACTCAAACCTGACCCTCCGCGGTGGCTAGACGATGCCACGGTGCTCACCATGGCAGATCACGTCGTGTCGCTGACGTGCAGCCTCGCCGCGGCGTCAGGGGCGTCCATCAGCATCCCTAGCACACGTGCAACCACCCCCGCCACGTCCAGTCTCTCACGCGTTGGCAGCCAGGCCACCGCGCAAGGGACATTTACAGGCGCGAGCTCGAGCAGTCCTGGCGAGTCTGCGACACGCGAGGATGCCGAGCCAGCAGCGGTGGTGGTGTACACAGCTCTCATTGGGTGTTTGTATCGCGGCCAATCCGAGCACAAGCTCAGCATCCTTCGCTCCCGGTGCCACTCACTGGCCAAGTGCTGGCAAAGCGCTGTTCAGCGTCTGTCGAAGCTGCCACGCACGCTGACCATCGGCACGAGCAAGGAAGCTGTGTGCGCGCTGGAGCCGGCACACTTTTGGCAGTCCGCGCTGGTAGAGATGGTGCTGGAGCTGTGCACGGAGGGCTGCTTCACGCAGCGCCGTCTGAGTGCCTTCGCGGAGGTACACGGGTCCACGGCGGGGAGAGGCCGACTGCAGGAGCTGCGATTTGACCCATTGCCAGCGCACTGGGACACGCTTCTCACGGGCAGCGGCTCTGCTCCTGTGTGGCTGCTGGCGGCGATGATGCCGACGTGCCCGCTCGTGGAGGCAAGTATCCCTTTCTTTGAAATCTGTCTGATGGGCATCGATGCGACCAGTTCGCATGGTGAGACCGTGTACCGTAGCCTCGTCTGCTCCTTGATGCTCTTCTGTGCTGGGAACCCATGCGTGGCGAGCACACTGGCGCAACACGGCATTTTCGATGTGTTGATCGCCCTTCTCACGTATCAACAACAGAGCGTGTTCTCATCTCACGTGGAGTTCAGCAGCAGCGCGCCCACGAGCCAAACCGGCACAGCGGTCGCGAGCCGGTCGGAGAGCAAGGATGAGCACATCAATGAAGCAAGCTTTGCACGCAGCACAAGCTTACTTGCAAAGACGACGACGAGCTCGCTTGTGCTTTCTCCTGTCGCTCAGCTCAACAGCAACACTGCTCAGCTGACGTCTTCGTTTATTTCCAGCCTCGCCGCTCTCACATTCCCGACGACCGTTCTCGAGACGCTCATGAGCAGCGTCGAGGCCATGCGCACCAGCCCCACCTGCCAGACCGATTGCGATCTTGTTGAGTCTCTCATGTACGTCCTCGCCTCCACCTACATGCCAACGCACGTTTTGTTCTTCTCAGGAAGCGGCAGTGTGGTGTGCAACACACATCGCTTTGTCGGTCGCTGGTCGGGCTACACCTTCTCCGCGTGGATCAACCCGGTCTGCGTGCTTCCTCGCGGCAATTTGCTCTTCTCAGTTTCTGACCATACAGGAGGCACGACGGAGCTGCTCCTCGTGGCTAACGGCCGCTCATGCTATCTCGCACTGCGCATCTCCCCGAGGCCATCTCCCGTCGCCCCCAGCAGCTCCGAGACGCACTCTGCCTCAGGCACCGCGTCGGTGGCTGCGGGCAGTGCTGGCGGGGCATCGACGCCAGTAGGGGCTGGCAGCGGCATGCCCAACAGCGGCGTGAACAGCACGACGTTTGTCATTCCAGGCAGCGCATTCCCCGCGGAGACGTGGTCTCACATCGTCTTCACACACGGACTGGTTGATCCACACGTCTACATCAACGGACATCGCCTCGACGTGCCGCTGAGCTTACCTTTTCCCAAAGAGGCATCTCGTCGCCATCGCCTGCAAATCGCGCTGGGTGGCCGCCTCGGTGAAAACTCCTTCACGGGCTTCGTCGCTCGTATGGACGTACTTGACGCCGGGCTCAGTGATTCAGAGGTGACGCGGCTCTTCGAAGCAGGCCCCTCCAGGACAGGCTCAGACTCGCACATCTTGCTCTCGCTGCGCTGCCATGAGACAACCACGACAGACAGTGCCGCGCTGCACCGACCAGGGCCTGACGCTGCGAACACCGCCGCTGCTTCCACGTCGCCTGCACCCTCTGCGGGTGGTGATGCCGCCGCCGCCACGGATGGCACGAACGAGCCACCACGTGTGGACGAACGTGCGGGGCAACAAGGCCAAACGCGCAAAGACTCACGCTCCGACGACGTCAACTCATCCTCGTTCCAAACGACGGACGTTGCGGAGTCAGAGCCGATGCCGGCATTGCCAGGCTCTCCAGTGGGCTTGACGGGCAGCCTCGTCGGCAGGGGTGAGGGCATCTCCATGCACGGCATCATTCCGTTCGTCTCACCGGACATGAAGGCCGTCTTTGCAGAGAAGGACGTCATCGGATGGGCCCTGCGCTTGTTTGAGGCCAGCCAGCACAGCGAGCAGTTCGCGGTGGTGTCTCGCATGTGCGTGTGCTTCATAACCGCGCCCATGCGCATGGCGCAGAACATGGCAGACCGGGAGCAATGCCTCAAGGGCGGAGGCGCCTTGGAGAAGCTGTCGAGGCTGATCCTGACAAGCCCCGATACGTACGTGGACTTACCGAGCGCACTGCTGAGCGCGGTCACCATCCCTGGGACTACCTCCACACGGCAGCTCGCCGCACACAGCAGTACGCAAACTGTCATCACCACCTTGTTGGACCGCGTGCGTGTTGTGAGCGGCGAGCTGACGGATGGGGCGTGCCCTGCGGACCGTCTCGTGCGCAACCCCACAACAGCGAACAGCATTCTGCGCGAGCTGAGTGACGCACTGCTGCTGAGTGAGAATGTTGGTGTCTTCCTGGCCGTGCCGCATCGCTTCACACAGGTGCTTTCTCTCTCCTTGCACCTCCCGCTGGAGTGCGTAGAGTCGGTCGTGATGCTCATTGAGAAGCTGTGCAAAGCGCCGGACGAGCTGGAGGCGACCCTGCGCTTCCTTCTCACCACCCACACGCAGCTCACTTCCGGGCAGGCCAAGGCTGAGATTGTGCGCATGCTCTTCGACGTCGCGCGTGCGAACCCGGGCATGTGTGAGAAGCTCGGAAGCTGCTTCAAAGGCACTGGTCTGTCCTTCCTCATCGAGCTCATTCACGGCAAGAACCACCACAGTGAGGCCATTCGTGTCTACACATTGCGTCTCCTCTCCCTCACGCTCTACACCTGCAAGAAGCAGCGTGAGGCGTTCATCAAGAACGACGGCTTTGGCTTGCTGAGGCTCGCCATGACGGACCCAGCCTCCTTTGTGCCCATTCGCCTCCCCACGCTGGACTGCGTCTACCACATGGCGTTCCAAAGCTTCAGACCAGCTGAGTCGAGTGACGCCGCTTTGGCAACCCGCCTCAAGGCGAGCGGACACTCGCACGCCTCGTCCTCTTCAAAGCTGAGCACCGCAGACGGTGGCGCTGGCAGCTCGGGTGGCCATCGCTTGCCCTCACACCACGCCGCTCTGCAAGGACAGCAGGCGGTCATGGCTATGCAAGGGCACCTTCCTGGCCTCGTCTCGCGACGGCTGCGTGTGGTGCACCGTGAGTTCAGCTTCGAAGTGAAGCGAGACTTCGCGGCACGCGGGACAGATGATCGCTGGCAGTCCGATGACGCCTACCGCGGCAAGGGCATTGAGAGCGTGTTGACGCTGCCACAGGCGCTGGAGACCGCACTGGGGGTGATTGCACATTTGATTAATCAGTCGTGTACCGCGCACCCACACGCCTCACCCAGCAAGGAGCCGGCCGCAGGTCCGCCTGCCAGCTCTGGCGTGGCGCAGGACGGGCACATGACGAGCGACCCCAACTCGCTCTTGCACATGACCAGCGCCGCCGCACAGCTTAGCTCAGCCGACAGCACATTGAGCGAAGATGACAGACCCGAGGACGTCATTCTGCCTGGCCTCGGCTACCTGGAAAAGATTGTGGATGTCCAGGCCAACGCTGAGGCACTCATTCACACCAGCTGGCTCCGCTGGCTCTGGCAAGCCGTCTCCCCCGTCGTGATTCAATCAAAGACGGGCGCCTCCACCACCGCCACGACAGGGTTCGCGACGACCGGCATGACCCCCACGACGAGCAACTCCACGCTGACCTTGCCCGTCATTGCGCTGGCGGATGAAATCATGAGCCCCAACTCGCCTGTCGTGAGCCCGGTGCCGATGCAGCTCTCTTCCTTCACGATGAACACAACGCTGTCGGTTTCGAGTCCAAGCACACAGCAGCCCCCCGCCGCTCGTCACACGCGCCGTTTCGCGAGCGAGGTACTTGCCCGCACGCGCGGTATTGTGCGGCGCGTGGTGACGCTGGAGATGCGCCTGAACAGCAAAGCCCCAACGGTGCGAAGACTGCGTGGGACGATCATGTCACCCCACCTGGTCCGTATCGTGCTTGAAGAAACCGCGCGGCACTTCTCACGCGCCGGGCACAGCGACCTTGCTGAGCCTGACACGGCCATCAACGTGGTCAAGAACCTCGACGCACTGCTGCAGGACGTGGAGGAGCTGCTCGTGCCGTTTCCTGCCTCTCTCGGCATTGAACTCGTGACCTTTATCAGCACGATCGCCGTGAATAGCAACTCCTGGGTCCGCATGCGCATGAAGAACGCGAGCAGCCTGTTCCAGACCCGCGACCACTTCGCCTTCTTTCTTCTTTGCACGATCCGGAGACTGACCCGGGTGCGGCCGCAGCAACTCATTCAGCTCTTAGATGCGTGCACGTGTAATGCGAACACCATGGTTGTGCTCCTGAAACGCTTTCAAGATGCGCTGAGTGCGAAGGATGTGAACGAGCTGGAGCGTGCGCTGTTGCTGATTCACCACCTTTCTCTCTCTGACGTAGAGCAATCGCAACAGGTGGCTCTCCTCCTGGGCCAGCAAGGGGCCGGCCTGGTGGAGCTTCTTACCCAAGACCTTGCAGACACGGACCCGCTGCACCCTCCGAGCGACGACGATGTGCAGCTCGCCGACATTGGCCGCAACTCTTCTGTCATCTCGGCCGGCACCAGCTACGCGGAGATAAATACCACTGCCCTACCCGCACTACCCACATCGCAGGTTGTGGAGTGGCGACAGACGCACCCCGAAAACTACCAAGCTGTGGTAGAGCGGGTGCGCACAGAGGTGAGCAGCATCGAATCCGACACACGATCACAGGAGGAACGAGTGGCGAAGAATCGAGCTGCCCTCGCCAAGCCAACCCGAAGCGCTGAGCTGCGCCGTCAACAGGAGGAGACAAAAGTACGACAGGAGTTTCAGCGACTCGAGCAGTCTGTGGAAGCGGAACTGGCACGAAGGAGCACACTGTAAGCTACTCTCATAGACGCCATCATGCGCTGGCCACCATTACGTCTCATTCTGCGTGTCTATTTGTGTGTGTGTGTGTGTGTGCCCTTGGGCTACATTAGCGACACTGTCCCTTTTTTTTTGTTTTGGTTTTCTCTTCTAGTGCGTGCTTCCTCTTCGTGGAGCTGCTCCATTGCTGCAGCTTTAAATGTTCCCGTTGCTGCAAGTGCCGGCTTTTTATTATCGTACTTCCGCAGCGAGATGCTGTTGCCTCTCCAGAACGAGGTCACTATGCTGTGCAGTTACAAATGCGTCTTCTTCTTTTTGTCCCCCCTTCATCTCATTGCTTGTGCTCTCGTTTTATTTCAGTGGTGCGCATCACTAGGTGGCAATGCGAGCAAACAAACAAACAAAAATATACAATCAAAAAATATGAAAGAAGGAAAAGATCAGCGCAACTATTTGGTTGGTGAGAAGAACTTGTCTATGGATAATTGAAACTCTGGCAAAGGGAAACACGCTAGGCTCAATGTACCCCTTTACACTGGGCTATGTGCGTTTCCTCCTCTCTTCTTTCCTTCTTCTCACCTGCTTTCCCGGTATCTGAATTGTGTTATACAGATGCGCACATTGCACTCCATCTATCAGAGGCTATTGCAGGCGAGTCCATCGTACTCCCCGTCGTATGTGAACATCATCTTTCACCATGTATCGCTCTTTCACCTCTCTTCCCTGTATCCTAACACTTGCTCTTGTTGTGTGCTCACAGGGCGGCAGCGTTTTGTTTTTTTCTGATCCTCTTATCGCCTGGGCTGAATTAATCGTCGTGCGCTGTGGATTCAGTTTTTTCTTGTCTCCCCCTCCCCCCAGTGAATACGAAACAAAGAACACTGGCGGACGCGACTAGACATACAGTCAGACGTCTTACACACTTCCTTTTCCCGTTTTTTCTTTTTTTCTTTTTTTCCCCTATCTTCCTTGTTGATTCTGTAGAATAGAGTTGAGGTACACCGATGACAATTCTGCTCGATGAAGCCGCGATCCCCGCAGGGCTCATTCTGTGCAGCGCCGCCTTGCTTGGTCTTGTTGTGCTGCGTTGTTGTGTCTATGCTCTTGGCCGGGCCATCTCGCTGTGCCGATGGATGCCGCTGGCACCGGCTGTGGAGTGGACAGCGCTGGCTTTGTTCTTCCTCCTGACCTACGTCAGCTTCAGCTTCAACAGTGGCATCAGCCTGCTTGTGTGCGGCTTCTCAGTGAGCGCGGCCGCTGTGCTGAGCTGGTCCGCAGGCAGTTTCCGCGTTCTGTGCGTAGGCTGCTTTGCCGTGGTATCCCTGCTGGTCCCTCTGGGGCTGAGCCGAGGCGTGGAGGTGGCGGTGCCATCCGACTCCGCGTGGTGGACCTCGCGCTACGCTGGTGAGCACGTTCGCTGGGAGCGAGATGATCCGCCCCTGGCTCCAACTTTTGCCTGTGCCGGAGCGGTTCATCGATTCATCTATCACGATGACGTCGTGCTCTCTGACGCAGAGGCCGCAGACACACTGAGGCGCAGCGATGCACATCGGGTTCCACACTGGCTGAAGACAGTTGTTCGCCTGACGCAGCTCTCAGCGCCACCACCACCACCTGCGGCCTTTTCTTCAACTCGACCTGGCGGGAAGGAGGAAGCTGGTGCGTGCGTCCAGCTGAGGTTTCTGGTCTCCTCTGGCGACCGCACCCATCTCACCTGGTACGGAGGCGCACCGAGCAGCGTGCGCATACCCAAAGTTGTGGATCAGCTGGCTCTGTTGGGCGAATGCAATCGACTTGAACACACGGCACTGCATTGCCTTGTCCCGCTACCTGCGCTACCTGCGGAGACGGCAGCCTCAATATCTGAGCCGGAGCGGCGAACGGCGAAGCACACGGTGCACAAAACACCCCCAAGTCACTCAGCGTGCCTGTTTTTAACGCCCACAAGTCAACTGCGCAATGTGAGCATAACTGTTCTTCATCCTGCGAGCACCACTGGTGCTGCGCCGAGCCTTGCGTGTACACTGCACATCGATGACGCCCAAGACTGCAGCGCCGCCTTGGCTCAAGTAGCGAGTGCGGCGACGAATGCGTGTGCGGGTGGCGTGCTGCCTGATGATGTGCTCCGCTGCCTCGACCCGGACAGGGATCTGTCAAATTTACACACCGCACTGGTGACCGTGGCGGCCCCGCCCGCCTTTCGCGAGGCAATGCCCATCTCTGCCGCGCTGCGCCGTGTGCTACCGGCCCACGCAGTGAAGGTACGGGCGTTCATGGAGCGCGTCATGGATGTCGTGGTCCTTCCTGCGGTGCGTGCCCTGGCGATGGTGGTGCCCGTGCTCGCACGGTGGGCATCGGCGGCGTGGCGCTGGTTGGCGCTGCAGCTGGAGGGCCTGTGGCCATACGCGCAACAGGCGTTCATCGCCAGCACACACATTACCATGGGTTTTCTGTGCGGACCACCCAACTCACCCGAGCAGGGACTGCCCGCAGCACCCACGCCGACCTCCAACAGCACGCACTCTGCCATGCCAGCGTTCAATGGAAGCGCGACAGTCGCGGTGCCCTCTACGCCCGTCTCTCCACTGCCGCTGTCGTGGACACCCTCGTCGTTCGAGTCGCACTGGAGCTTCTGCCAGTCCATGCCGATTCCTCTAGAATGGGAGTACACGGCAGGTATGCAGCTGCGTCACTCGCTGCAATCGGCTGGCAGCGCCGTGATGGAGGCTGTGGAGCTGGTGCCCGGCGTGTGGTCGGCGTACAGATGGGCGTGGAACAGCGAGGTGAGGCTGACCACGTGGTGCGTCCGTGCTCTCTACGCTGTTGTGCGCTTCGTCGTGGAGGTTCTTCCGATGCCTGTTGCGAGGGCCAGTGCACACGTCCTGAGAGGAGTTGGACAGGCCAGCCTTCTCGTGGCGCGACTGGGCGTTGAGGTGATCAGTCGAGCATCGAGATCATCCCTGGCGTTCCCCATACGCACCGCGTGCCAGTGGCTAGTGCAGGAGGAGCTGCGTGAGATGCGCTGGGAGTGGGACTTGGTGCGGCTGACGGTAGCCTCGTTCACTGGCTGGGCTACGCAGGGACTGTGGCTGGCGTGGAGGGTTCTTGGGGTCGTGTACTCGCTGACCTCGTGCGTGCTTGGCCTCTACAGCTCGACCTCCTTCACCATTCACTTCGTCGTGGTGCTGGCGCAGAGTGTGGCGCTGCTGATGAGCATGCGCGGGGAGATTGACACCTTGATGAAGAAGGAGGAAGAGGCAAGTCGGCGCCGTGCGCAGACTGAGGACTCCAGCCCGTTTTTGCAGCCGACCAACTTTTTCACGCGGATGTGGGTGCGCAAAGTGGTGCGCCACACGGCAGTGAATCGACTGCAAGGGCTCAGGCTCTTCGCGACGAGCTACCACGTCGAGTGCGTTCGTTACGTGCTGTTTCATGTCGTGATACTGTCTACACTGCTCGGCTTCTCCTTTCTCCCGTTCACGCAGAGGCTGTACCGTCTGACGCTTCATGGGGTCTTGCCGTGGTACTCCTCGTACCTTTACCTCAGCTTTCGCTGTGTAGGTGGGGCGCCACCTACGCGCCGCCGTGTCGCGCAGTTTACAATCGCCAAGGTCATCATCACAGTTGTACTTCAGCGCACCATTGGCGACTTTATGTACTACTTTCTCCGTGACCTATTCATCGCGGTGTGCCTACTCGCAGTGTGCGTTGTTGCTATTCTTGCGTGGCCGCATCGACGCCGCCTTGCACGTGAGGTGGCTGAGGTCATCGCTGATAGCCTTAACCCGACGCCGCAGAGGGCGACTCTTCCGCCAGACGCGCTGCGCAGGTCCGCTCACAACATCTCCACACCGCCACACCCCCCAGAAGCACCAGAGGAAGTTCAAAACAATGACATACACGAGCAGCAGGCGGAACACACAAGCCCCAACGACGCAGCTGACGACGCCATGCGAGCGAGCGATGAGGACACACCTGATGTGGCCCGTGCTATTCTTCGCGCTTCTGACATTTCGCCCTGCCGCTCAGAAGAAGGCAGCGCCGCAGCCCCGCAGCCGGACGGTGAGGTGCCTCCCACCCTCTCGTCCAACAGCAGCTCTCTTTTCACTGAGGAAGGTGCCGACACACACCACGAGGAGCTGTGATGGCCCTGCGCGAGTATGCACATGAGGACCGCAGCGAATGAGAGCCTTGCAAGCGGCGTAGGCTACTCGGTGCGCTGTTTCCAGTTCAGCTTATCAGGTGATTGCTTTCTCTCCTCCCCCTTGTTTGTGTTTGTGTTTTGTTTGTTCTTCTTGTTTGCTGCTATCACTCCTATCAAGTTGCGGTCACCACAGATTAGACAATGCTCTCGTGTTTGTCATGACCATACGCACAAACAGCTTAGCTTTTTGCCCCGTTTGATTTGCTCACAAGAACAAATCTTGGATTCAGATTCTATGCGAGACTGCTCCCAGCATGAATTGTACGTGCGCATTTATTTCTTCTGATTGAACCGCCGCTCGCTCCCCTCGTGCCATTGTGCCTCACTTCCGCCTCCCCGCCTCTACATCTTCACATCTTTACGCTCTTCTCTCTTCGTTACCGTGACCAAAATTCACTTTTTTTTTTCGTCACCATTCGCAGATCTGGCGTGCTTTTTTTTTTTTTTTTACGGTAGTTGAATAGCACGTCGTGCTTCTCTTCTTTTCTCCTTCTTCACTGCTTGTTTTTTGTGTCTCATTGTTGTTGCCCATTTAGACATCTTTGGGCACAGATGAGCGTCGCCACATACACCGCAACGTCCTCTGACGGTGTGCCGTTGCCGCCCGTAGTCGTTTCTGCGATTCAGGATCACCTGGACGTGTATGTGCGCTTGCAGCAGACGCGCTACCGAGAGGAAGGTATCAATTTGACTAAGGAAGAGGCCTGCATGGAGGTGGCGGCAGAGGTGATGAAGACCAAGCCAATCCCTTCTGCACGTCTCCATCCCGCCACCACGCATCGGTTGCCTGTTGCCGAGGAGTACCGCCATTGCACAGCTGCGCTTGGTGACCACTCCGTCAACGCCCTGTGGGGTTTGTGCAACGAAGTGCTGCAGATTCACGAGGATAACCTGGCTGACTACGCCAACGCATCGACGATGATCCGCAGATGGTACCACACGTACTTCGTTCAAATGCCCTACATTGACGAGAAGATTGCCGAGGCGCGGCAGGTGCATGTCCCGTCGTGTTCTGAGCAGGCCATCTATGACATTGGCCAATTTCTGCTCGACGCGGTCGAAAGGACGTTTTACGCGGGCGAGTTTGCCAAGATGGCAGAGGTGATGGACGTCCTTGTGGGCTTGGTGCGCCGTGCGCGCGTCAATCCGCTCTCAGCACCTGTGGAGAGTGCCCTGGCAGATGTGCGGCGCCTGATGTACGCGTCCTACGATGCCACGGAGGGCAGCCACCGAGCGTGGCAGCAGGACGCTAACGATCAGACCTATGAGGCCAAGCGCATCCTTCAGGACCTCCCCACCCGCACTGATCCCTCTGCGTGCGAGGTTATCGCAGACGCGTACTGTCGTCTTTGCCTTGACATTCTGCTCATGGCCAGTGGAGACGCCTCATTGATTCGAGAACGCTGCCTCGGTGCTCAGTTCAGCCTGTTCGACTACCTCACGGGCGTCTGTGCAATTACCAACCCCGCGATGCTCCTACAAGAGGTGCACCGTGCCTTGATCGAGGCCCTCAACGACTTCTCAACCTCCGACGCAGATGGCGCGTGGACGTACACGGTGGCGGAGGCCCTGCTGGGCACGAGCGACGTGCCGAATCTGGTCGTGGCGATGCGAACAGTAGGGGAGATGGCGGCGCGGTTTTCTTGGTCTGCGGATGCGCTGGCGGGGAGTGCCGAGGTGGGCGGCAGCGACTCGCGTGGTGCGGGCGTGCACAAGGGCGAAAGCGATGACGATGACTTTGACGTGCCACTCACGGAGGACGAGCTGTTCCCCACGCTGACAGCCGGCGCACGCAACCCGTCTTTGCGTCACTTTGCACTTCTGGGCTTCGCGGCACACATGGCTGATCTCTGTGCCCCGTCTGTCGTGGCGCCGTGTGCGATGGTGGAGCTTACCTTCGAGCGCAATGCTTTGATCATGCAGTACCTGGAGCTCTTCGCGGCCAACCCGCAAACCTGGCGCCTCGCGGGGCTCTACGCGGTGTACTCCCCGCTGATGAACCCGGTCGTGCTGTACAGCATTTGCACGTACGCCGCGCGTCTGGCCGCGACAGACAACCACACCTACACACAGCTGTGCTACTTCTTTCACAACTACTGGTCGTGCTCGAGCACACACCAAGTTATATTAGCAGCCAAAGCCAAGGAGGCGATGCCGGCAAGTGCTACGCTCGTGGCGTGGCTGGAAGCATTGGAGTATTTGCGGGAGAGGGCGTACAGGGACGCACACCGCTACATCATCGCCACACGCTTTCAGCGCGGTGACTACGCCGGTGCGGTCTGGCTGGCTGTGGAGTCGCAGGTCTCACAGGGCATTCAGTGGCGCGTCAAGGAGCTGCTGATATCGGAGGATGCACTGCGGCACGAGGCACTCTTTAGCATTGGGGAAGGCGTGCACAACTCCTTCATAGCGCTGGACACGTGCCCGACCGTAGCGCTGGCGGCGAGCTTGCGTGTCTGCGCCGCTATTGCGGCCTACGTGCGAGCCGCGCGCGCGTCGGAGGCGATGCAGCGTACGCCCGTCAACGACACTCGACACGCCCCGCTCGTGCTCCGTACTATTGCGTGGACATTGCAGACAATTGTAGAAGCCCTTGAGAGCATGGATGCGTGCGACTTTTTTGTGCACCCCAAGACCACCTTCACTCTTGTTGAGCATGCGGCTGACCTCATTCTGCTGCTCCGTCGCTGGTCGCGGCTGCTGCAGCCGAGTAAGCCGGAGTCCGTCAGCGCGGCGATCGCATCGACCGTGTTGCCCACACTGCATCAGGCCTTCGAGCTCACGCAGGTACACCACCGAGGCAAGCAGCTGAAGCCCCACGCCGTACGCATCCGTGAAAAGCTAGCTCGCACGTGTGACTCACACCTGGAGGCGTGAGGTGCATAGACATTGTCGTGAACCGCAGCAGCCGTGCCCGAGGCAAGCGCACTTATTTCACTCTCATGGCTGGCATACGTGCACAGTTCTGGGCACATCAGAGGCAAAACCGCGAAACAAGAGTGAGAACGCGTGTGAGTGCACATGTGTGCATGTGCGTGTATGAAGTCAAGGGACGACAATGAGAACACTGTCTTCCGCTGTTGTTAGCGGAGCAATCCGGTATGGCTTGGTGATGTCACTTTGATAAACAGAAAAACGTTAAATGCCACATCTTCAACACGGTGAACAGAGAGCGAAAAAAGTGGGGCTTCTTCCCCTCTTTTTCTCCGCAGTTCAGCTGCAAACAACATTTAAATGCCGCACGCTGCCTAAGCGATCCTCGGAAGTTAGGGAGCACACACCTTGCGTGTGTATACGTGTGCTCTCGCCTTCCTGTCTTTTTTTTTGCGTCCGTGATGTGCATGCTATGTCAGCTACTCCTCTCACATTGATTGCATCACCACTGGGCATGTGCTGAACACGCTGGGCACTGTAGCGTCAGTGAGTGTGGTGGGGAATGCACCGCATCTCTCTCTCTCTCTCTGCCTCTTTCTCTCTTGATTGTTTATATTTCACCTTCCCAATTCTGCGGCTTGTGCTGAGCCATTACTGTTTTTCTGCTCTTCTCCTCCCCCCCTTCTCTCGTCTCTTTTCCTTCCTTTCTTTCTCTCTTGCGTTCGTTCTTAGGAGTGTTGCGTACAACTGGAGCGGATAATACCCACGGTCATCGCTGTGTGCTCGTCATGCGACCAAACCAAATGCGCGGTGCCCGGGCGTCACGTGGTGGCACACGCCCGCAGCTCTGGACAGCTGTGTTCGCGGTTCTTGTATTGACACTCGTACTGATGGCGTGCGGTTATCACGTCGGCACCACCTCTGCTGCATCCTCTTTCAAAGTCAAAGAGGTGAAGCTACTCGAAGACCAAAAAAGCTTACGCGAGACCGAGCGGCTCTGTGATGCGCAGCGCGCGGACTTGCTGCGCAGTCTTGACAATATCGATAGCCACTTGAAAAGCGAATTTGATCTCGCCAGGCGAACGTACTTCAGCGCACAAACTGAGCATGACCAGGCGCACCGCGACATGACCTTTTGTGAGGAGGACTTGGCGAAGACGCAATCCACATACGAGGAAACCATGGAGGAGTCTCAAAATAAGCGAGAAAAACTTCGGGTCGAACGCGGCAGCCTGTACGCGGCTGCCATGGAATTGGAGAACCTGGCGCACGGCGACGGTGCAGCTCTCATCGCCCTCACCCAGGACGTCGCTAGGCTGCGCAGTGATTACCTCGCTGCGTGCCTGAAGGCACCAGGCTGCGTGGTGGAGCCGACGACAGCAAACGAGATGCCTTCCTTTGCGAACACCAACGCGGAAGAGTGGAAACGGGTTGGTCGGCTGGATATCGCCTACGCCGCGCAGTTGCCGCGGGACTTGTGGCCTCCGTTTACCAACACGACTCTACAGACGCTCACGGTTATCGACCAGGAGGGCTTGATAAACTTCTTTAACCGAACCGAGGACGAGGCACCCGTGTCGGGGAATGACTTCGACACGCCCCTCACGGAACCGCGCGCGCTCTTGACGCAGATTTATGCCCTAGTGGACGCAGCCTTCTGCGCGTACAGTTTTAGGAACCCGAGCGTGCTCTTCAAGACAACTTTTCAACATGACTTGCTGGCCGACGTGAGGCCGCGCCACGCCGCGTCGTCGAACCGCACGACTGGCCGCCTCTCACACTTGCACCTCCTCGTGCGCACGCCACTCGTGACATTCTGCGAGGACTGCGTCACGGAGGAATGGACGGCCATGTGTGCGAGCCACCGCAGCGATCGCGCCGTGCACTACGGGAGCCGCGATTACTGGACTGCTCGCGCCATGGTCCGCGCAGCATCGCCCATCCGTGCTGCTGCGGATCGCTTCTGGCACGTGCAGTCAGACTCGGTCGTTCTCGCCGTGGTCGCGCAGATGCAGCCGACGTACACGGACGAGTGCTTCAAGGCGTCTTTCAACCTCTCACGTGGCACGCACTTTGTCTATGCGACTAACGCCTTCACCGAGCCTGGCCTGGCCGTGGTGGAAGGGCCGCTGCTGGTGAGTCAAGCCGTGTCTCCATTTGCCGAGTGCTCCACCTCAGCCGTCGCTCTTGCCCGCGCGGTACTGGAGGTGGCAGGCTCCGCTGAGCCCACGCCAACTGCCCTATATCTGGACATGGCGCCGCTGCTCGCAGTGGATGTTCTGACAGTGCTGGAGGCGATCTCACCGGCGTGGGCGAGCAAAGTGATCGCGCGCCCCGCCCCGATCTCTGACGAGGCGGCGGCAGATGAGCTGCTGAGCCATGAGATTGCGAGCCGAGCCACGCACCTGCTCGTGAGCCCCTACCTGTTGGCGGGTCGTTATGCAGTGGAGAACTGTCTTCTGAGGAACAACTTCAATGCGAGTTGCCATTTGTGGTACTTGTGATGCCATATTGGAGGGATATCTGAACACTAAACACCAACGTCGACACACACACACACACACACAAACACACACATATATGGCGAGTGGGAGAGAAAGAGAGAAACAAAACAGAAACGCAATTTTGAAACGCTGTGTGTGCGTGTGCACTGACAGTGCCGTCATCATATCGAACTGCATTGAGGTGAACTTGAGTGGCAAGAAATGAAATGCGACGTTCTCGCGCTGTTTTGCATTTTTTTCTTGTCTCTGCTCTCCCCTCTGCTTCGCTACTCAATCCAACTGACTCTCACTTGCTTTTGCCCACGCCCTCACCTTTCGCACTTTATGTGTTTCTCCTCCCCTTCGATCAGTTACTTCCTGTTGCGCTTTTGTTTCATATCCCTACAAATTACCTCCTTCTTTTTTGCTCTTTTTTTTTCCCCTCTCCCTTTTCCTTTTTCCTTTTTGCGTCCATCTGCTTGGTCAGTTTCTTTGATTTCTTTTCGATCTCGCTCACTTCGCGTGCCTCCGTCGTTAAACCTGAAACACGATTTGAGTACACAACAAAGCAAAACGACAGAAAAAGCTGAGGTAAGCAAAACAAAGAGGATTACTACCGCCGCTTGCTATTTTGATATTGCTCTTGTATCAACAACTCTCTTGTGTATTTCTTTCTTAGCATTAGTGTCTCGTGTCTTTGACTCCCTTTTTTTTTTTTTCAGAATGTCTGGCTTTCGTTTGAACCTTGGTGGGTTCTCCATCAATACCGGTGCGCTAGGCTCGCTCGCTTCCTCTGCGGGGGGCATGCAGGTTAGCCGACCTTCTCGTGTAAATATTGACAGGGCGCGAACAGATGCCCGTATGGTGCGGCCGATTGTGCCGTACAAGGCACCAGTGCCATACACAGGCGGCCGCGTGCGAGCGCTTCTCATTGGCATCAACTACCGTGGCTCGGCGGCTGAACTGAAGGGGTGCGTGAATGACGTGTATCAGATGATGGGCACGCTGCAGAAGATTGCATTTCCCATTTCGGAATGCTGTATCCTTGTCGACGACCAGAATTTCCCCAATTTCACAGCCATGCCGACGCGGGATAATATTATCAAGTACATGTGCTGGCTGACCAACGATGTGCGGCCTGGCGACGTGCTGTTCCTGCATTACTCCGGTCACGGTGGGCAGACCAAGGCGCAGAATGATAGCCAAGAGGCGTACGACCAAACACTGATGCCACTGGATTACAAGACGCGTGGCGCCATTCTCGACGATGATCTCTTCGACATCCTTGTGAAGCCCCTGCCCTCAGGAGCTCGCATGACATGTGTATTTGACTGCTGCCATTCTGCCACGATGTTAGATATGCCCTTCTCGTTCGTTGGTGGCGCAAACATCTCGGCCAACCTTAAAAACGCTCACATGAAGCAGGTGCGCAACGACAACTTTTCACAGGGCGACGTGGTGATGTTCAGCGGCTGCGACGACGCTGGCACGAGTGCAGATGTGAGGACAGGAGGGAGCGGCGGTGCTGGCGGCGCGGCCACGCAGGCCTTCACGTGGGCTCTGACCAACACAGCGGGTTACCACTTTATGGGCATTCTCCTCAAGACACGCGATATTTTGCGTGATAAGAAGTTCAAGCAGGTGCCTCAGCTCACCAGCAGCAAGCCCCTTGATCTGTACAAGCCCTTCTCCCTGTTCGGACCTCTCACAGTAGATTCACAGATGATGGCCGCCGTGCCACAGCAGTACCAGATGGCCCCTCCAGCGCAGCCGCAGTACAACTTCGCCCTCCCCACGCCCATGCCTCAGCAGCAGCCGTCAGGACCTTACGCGTTCACCGGCGCCTTCAATCCCGCGCCGCCACCAGGCCAATACCAACAAAACACGCACCCCCCGCAGGGTTATCCGCCGGCTCAGTACAACCCGCAGCCTCCGCAGCAGCCCGGCTACCCGCCACAGCAGCCCGGCTACCCTCCACAGCAGCCCGGCTACCCGCCACAGCAGCCCGGCTACCCTCCGCAGCAGCCCGGCTACCCGCCACAGCAGCCCGGCTACCCTCCACAGCAGCCCGGCTACCCGCCACAGCAGCCCGGCTACCCTCCACAGCAGCCCGGCTACCCGCCACAGCAGCCCGGCTACCCTCCACAGCAGCCCGGCTACCCGCCACAGCAGCCCGGCTACCCTCCACAGCAGCCCGGCTACCCGCCACAGCAGCCCGGCTACCCTCCACAGCAGCCCGGCTACCCGCCACAGCAGCCCGGCTACCCTCCACAGCAGCCCGGCTACCCGCCACAGCAGCCCGGCTACCCTCCACAGCAGCCCGGCTACCCGCCACAGCAGCCCGGCTACCCTCCACAGCAGCCCGGCTACCCGCCACAGCAGCCCGGCTACCCTCCACAGCAGCCCGGCTACCCGCCACAGCAGCCCGGCTACCCTCCACAGCAGCCCGGCTACCCGCCACAGCAGCCCGGCTACCCGCCACAGCAGCCCGGCTACCCGCCACAACCGAGAACGCTTGTCGACAACAACTTCCGCTACTAGGACATCGGCGAGCAGCCTTCACGTTAAACCAGAGGGCATGTGTGAGGGAGATCAATACCGTAGACATGCGCGCGCGCTTGCGCCTCAATATGCTCTGAGGACTGCTGTGCTCACAGAGGCTGAGCTCTGTGTGGATGTCCTCGAGCACCCAAGCTGCTGACTGATCTCTCTTCATTCTCTTTTTTTTCTTGCTCTTTCTCTGCGCTACTGTTGGCCTTTGTTATTGGTCCTCTTGCGTTTGCACCACGCTTCTTCTTTTCTCTGTTCTTACCTGTCAGCCACCCTTGAAGAGGAAAACGGCGAAATACACAGGTACACTGCGAAACAGCGACGACAACACCAACAACAAAAATCACAAAAACGCACTGACCACCATTGTGCATCCATGTATTGTGAGAGGACATAAACTGTGACGGGCAAAACCGGTTTTCTGAGCTGTAGTTCCAGCAAGAGGCTCACGCTGGACATGATAGAGTGGATCTGCCTGAGGTAGACGACACTCGCCTATCCTTTGGTGTTTGGTGGTGTTATTCTGGTGAGCAACTGCTTCTTGTGTGTGGGTAAGCTGCTACTTCTGCCCCTCCTTCCTCCACACAAACCATTCCACATTCTCTCTTCCACATTTCCTGCGTGCATTGTGCGCGTTACTTTCGCGTGACTCGTTTACGGTCAAGTGGAGGTCAAGAAGGACTTTTTTTTTGTGTCATATTCTTGCTCTTTTTTCTTTTTCTCTCCCCAAAACTTATTTTAGGAAATCTATGTTCAGCCGTTGCTGCGCGCCCATCGGTCAGCGCGCTGCCTTGCTCGCGTCTGGCAGTCTGTGCTACGGGCGACGGTGGTGTGCGACAGCAAACACGACCGGCGGCGCCAAGCCAAGCGAGTCTGCTTCAGCCGAAAGCGGTACCGAGAAGAAGGCGGCTGGTGACCAGGCCGAGCCGCCAACTGTTCACAACGGTGACGCGGAGGGCAGCACGGGCAGTGCCATCCAGCCACGACGCCGCGGGTTCATCGAGCCCTCCGATGATGTTGTGATGGAGACGGCCCGCAAGGCCCTTGCCCGTGAAGGTCGCGATGAGATTCCCGAGTCGATTGTGTGGAGCTGGGAGACGACGGGACCGCCGATCCTGGCCCGCGGTAAGCAGAATGTGTTCGACCGAACTGACGACATTCCAGAGCACGTGAAGCCATATTGGCACTACGAATACTACCAGCAGCGTGAGTACTTCAGGCTGCAAAGGGAGAAGCGGCCGCTGAAGGAGCGGGCGAAAGTTCTGCTGGGCGTTTTGCTCATGGCAGGTGCGGCTGGCGGCACGCTTGTGTTCTTCCGTGTGTGGGTGGAGCAGCCGCGGCAGATTCGCCAGATGCGTGAGGATCTGCTGCAGAACACGTACGGACGCGTGCTCGAGCTCGCAGCGGGCCATGGACAGAACATTGGCGCGTACCCGTACGCCGTTCACGAGGTGGTGCTGACCGACTCGAACCCTCAACAGCTGCAGACGCTGCGCTACCGTATTCCCAAGACGGCGTACCCCAAGTACGATGTTCAGCGTGTGCGCTCAGAAAGTCTTGACATGTTTAAAGATGCCGAGTTCGACTGCATCGTTGACATGTTCGGCCTGTGCCATCTACATGATCCCGTCATGGCACTGCGCCAGATGCAGCGTGTGGTGAAGCCAAGCGGCATGATTTTGCTCCTGGAGCATGGCAGGAGCCCATATCAGCCCGTAAACTGGTTCTTAGACTACTTTGCGCAGGACCACAAGTTCAACACGCACGGATGCCAATGGAATCTGCCGATCCGAGAGTACTTGCAGGAGGCTCGCCTGGAGGTCAAGGAGCTGCGGAACATGCACTACGGCACGACCTACTACGTGATCGCCTACCCCGAGGTCATTGACGCGTACAAGGCGCGTGAGGGAGACGTTGAAGAGGAACCCCCAAAGAAGAGGCCGCAGATCTTCTCCCACTTCTTCTAATTAGCTGCTCAATCGAATCACGAAAATGAAAAAAAAAAAAAAGAGCAAACAAAAACAAGCGGCACGTGGTGCGGTCTGGAGTCTTTCGTTTTTAGACGATGTCGAGGACACACAACATATAGCCAGCGAGTCTTTCCTGCACTGAATGTGCGGTGCTTCCGTCGCAGCGTCAATATGCTGAGAACGCATGTTCGCAACCAGAACGTAGGCATTCAAAACAAGCGACGAAGCAATTCGAATGCACAAGGGAGTCCACAGCGGGTGAATCACGTGAACAGACTTGAAAAAGGAAACGAAAAAAAAAATGGGAATGTGTGAGAGTGTAAGAAAAGAAGAGAATGTGGGCGTGTCAAGTCGAAGAAATAAAGGAAACAAAATGGTATCGCCAACCACCGCGAGGAGGAAAATGCACACCGCTGTGCTCGGGTGAACACTCCGGCAGAGTGTGCTTTTGGTTTTGTTTCTCGGCCGTTTTTTTTCTCGTGAGTGCTGTTGGAGCCATGCGCTTGCATGTTGCGCAGCATCTCGAAAAGGAAAACTAGGGCCACCTTCACTTTACGTCACTACCGCCATCTTACCCTTCTATTCACTCATTTGTGAGCCGCTGATGGTGGCTGACTGTCTTTCCCCGCTCTGTTTTTCGTCCCCTTTCTCGGTCTCTATTTGTTTTGTTCACATACACACACATACACACACGTGCAGTCAATGATCACAAAAAAGCAACAACTACAACAACGTAAAGACAACTGAGTCACCCAGTTGCCACGCGGCCCTGCCAGCATTATTCCTCCGTTGACGTGCCCGGTTTGTTCTGTTTTCGCGCATGCAAGAGCCAATACCCTATTCGCCTCCATGGTATATCTGGGCCTCTCTAGCCGATCCCTGCATGCACTGCACACGGTCATGAACTGGCTTCTCGTGCACGGCGGCGGACGTGCAACTTTTCTCTCTTCTGGTCGCTAGTTTTGAGTCCGCTGTGTTGGTCATTGCGTATCAACTCAAGTGTGTTGCAAACACACCGTTGTCATCCACAACGCCAGCTTCTCCCTCTCTCTCACTCGTCGTTGCCTCTCTTCTCTTATTACATCCTGCGGTTCTGGCGCGCGGGTGCGCACAAACACAACAAAAAGAAGACAAAACATACAAAGAACTAACCACACACACACACAGAATACCCTTTTCTCTTTTTCTTTTTCTTTTTCCTGTCTTTTTCTCTCCACTTTTTCTCGTGTCACATCACAGCACATCGCCTCTCCGCGACAGGCATTCGTTCTGACTCACATCTCCAGATTCTCTCTATCGCCGACATCTATTTGAGTGCGATGCTACGCTGCTCTCACCCTGAGCACGTGCGGCTCTCAGCAGCCTTATCCTCATCTCAGCGAGCGAGCCAGACCAGGCCGACAGAGACGGTGTGCCTGACATGCGTCACCGTGCAGCTTGGGACGTGGTCCGCACAGGTGCTTTTCACTCACCTCTGCCGGGTAATCGCAGTGACGTCGTCAGCTCTGCTCTCCAGAGAGGCACGCAACGTTGTCGCTGAGTGCGCTCCGGCACTCGTGGACCTCACCAAGGGACTTTTCCAACGAGTCTCCACGACCGCGTCTCTGAGCGCGGAGTGCTGCGAGGAGGAGGAACGGCTTAGGTCTGCTTGCTTTCACTGGCTGCGTGTCTTGTACGGAGCCACGCAACACCAGGAGGCGTCGTCGCGCACAACCGCGAGCCAACTTCCTGCCGCGCGACGGTCACACAGCTTCACTCCGAGTGACAGTTCGATACTCGGCGCAGATCGAGACACGTATGACACAAGCATGCAAAGGCGTGAGTGGAGCTCGCCATGGCTTCAGTCTATTGGTGAATGCATCACACAACAACTCCTACAGGATCTTACCCAGTGCCTGTCATGCCCACGTGTGCGCTTGGCGGATGCCGCTGCTCGGGTGCTTTTTTTGAGTGACCTCAGCGCCGTGGCCGATGTGTCGGGCGAGCTGTTCCTGGAGCACGTGTGCGTCGGTCATCTCGACGAGGTGGTGCTGTTGCCCTCTACAGTTGCCCGCATTGGCGGGGATAGCACTCTGATGGAGCTGGTGCTGTTCTGGCAGCATCAGGTTTTCTCTGCGTGCCGGGCCCACCCAGAGTCGCTGGAACGACTGGCCACCGTCATTGGCCGCTGTGGCGCACCTCGTTCGCTGCCGCCCCCGACGACTTCCGCGCCTGACTTCGTCTCCTCGGTGTGCGCCTGTTTCTTGGATTGGCCAGACAGTGAGCCCGTCGTGCTGAACGCGCTCTCACTGTTGACATGTCTTATGGATGCGGCCACAACAATCCAGTGCGTCATCCCTGCCCACACCTCGTTGACGCGACACGACGAGCAAGATGCAGACGGGTGCGGGTGGATACGTACGGTTGTACCGCTCTTACTGCATGGCAGTAGAGCTGTTGTGCGTCTGGCCGCCGACGTGATCCAGCGCGTTGTGGTGTATGGTGCGTTGCCGCAGGCTATGTTGGGCTGGGTCGAGGATTGCGCGTTGGAGGCTACCGACCACGCGGACGCCGACACCGCGGAGGCTGCGCTGGCACTTCTCTCAACAGTGGCGAGTGTGAGTGCGAGTGCGGCATGCGCACCCGACCCGAC
The DNA here is from genome assembly GCA_030849605.1 of Wallacemonas sp. 195SL. Lineage (NCBI taxonomy): Eukaryota > Euglenozoa > Kinetoplastea > Trypanosomatida > Trypanosomatidae > Wallacemonas > Wallacemonas sp. 195SL. Next base: position 15,115 of record JASANS010002418.1, on the reverse strand, counting down.
ACCACCACCAGGGAAAGGTCCTCGCGTGCTTCGCAGCTTTTTCCGGCTCGCAGATTTGCCAAGCCATCTCTGGGTTGCTGCGCACGGGTGTACTTACTTCTCAGACCACCTCCGCCGAGGCACGGACGTGGATGCGGAGGCCTTCGCAAACGCGTGCCTTCGCCAGTACGCACGGGTGGAGACGCACGGTCTCTCCGTCGCAGCCGGCTGCTTTCTTGAGGAGCTTCACTGGCTCTGCACGCGACGGGAACGGGCTGAAGCGCTACTCCCGGAGACGCTTCACGCCCTCGCCCATGCGCTGTTGGGTCTCTTTTCAATCCCTTCACAGACCCCCGTGCCGCGGACACGACTCCAGTTCCCCGCCCTGGGCTGGCCCTGCGCGGTGAAAGAGGGTGAGGTCGCGGCCTACGTGATACAGGCCGTCGTGTTTTTGGTAGGGGAACCTTCAGGCGGCGGTGCTGGGCTCGCGCTCCAGTCAGGGTTGGCCGAACTCGGCGCCAGGACATTGCGTTGGCTCGTGTCAGAAGTGAGCTGCGCCGAACATGGCCGCTCACTCGTCTCACCGCCGCAACCACCATCGGCATTGTGGCGTGCGGCGGCCTCCTTGATGCTCTGCTTGCTGCATGTCGCGCACCCGATGGCGTCACTGCGTGAAGACGACAAGGCCGAGAGTAGCACACGCACCATCGATGGCATCACCCGTGACCTCCTTCAGGATGGTCTGCTGGACGCACTGGTGGCGTTCGTCCCGAGAGGCGACGCGATCGCGCAGCTGACTGAGCCGTCGACGTCGCCGTGTGGCGATGACGGCGAGGGCGTGTCCGGTGCAGGTGAGTCTGCGGTGCCCTTGCCGCCCGGCACGAACTGGCTAGCGGAGCTGGTGACGGCGCTCTTGTGCGGGGGCCCATTTCCAGGACCTGACTTGCGTGGGTGCTGTGATGCGCGTAGTTGGGCGGAGCTGATCGAATGTGCCACGGGGGATACGTCCACCGGTGACGCTCTGCTCTTCAGCCTCGCTGCGTGGGACTGCCCAATGACGGCTGTGAGCGAGTCGCAGCTCACTTGTCGACTGCGTACTCGTGTCCGGGCGTGCCAGCCACCTTCATTCTCCACGGCCTCGCAGGCAGATTGGAGCCCGTCGTTGATGGAGGGTGATGACGTTTCTTGCGGCGCACTAGATGACTGGGTGGGCGCGTTGGAGTGTGTTGTGATGCTTCTCTGGACATCGCACGTGTGCTTTGGCCGTCTGCCGTCGCTCTCCTCCATGAACGGAGAAACGCTTGACGGCACGAAGAGCACACCGCTGCAGGTGCTCGGGATGCTCCACCCTCACGCCCGGCAGCAGCTCCGCCCCTTCCTGCGTTGGTGGTCGTCCATGATGCCGTCGGCAGAGTCGTCACTGTTTGCTTTCGGCCAGATCCTCATGGCGTGTGAGGCGTGGCAGTCGTTGGGGTCTGCGCTGCTTCTTACCTGCCATCTAGAGAGCAGCGACAGCGCCTCACTGGCAGAGCCACGGGCGTCGGTCGCGGGCCCACCGGGGTGGCTACTGCAGACGGCCACGATGGGACCGTGCCGCAGCGCAGGTCGAGACGATCCGCTGCACGCTCTGGTTTCTGCCGCTCTCAGTCACGTCCATCGCTTGTGGGCTGCACAGGGCGGCGGTGCTATTCTGACAGGCACGTCATGCAGTGACGTGCGGCGCTTGCTTGAACTGGTGCACTGTGCACTCGCTCTCACGCGCGTACCCGGAGAAGAGCCGGGCGCCGAGCTTACCGAGTCGTCGCGCGCGCTTCATCGACACGTTCTGGACAACCACTTGCGACCGCTGCTGCTGGCCTCGTTGCTCGGCGCGAATGCGCTGGCAGCGGCCGAGACTGTCGAGGACACACTGGCGACCACGCTTGTGGCGACCTTGGCAGGCCTGAGCCAGGCAGACGTGGAGGCGGCCGCGTCGCTGGGAGTACGACGTCCTCTCACTCAACTCCATCGCCGTCTCGCAGGCTGGGTTTGCCGCGCGGACGCGACCACGGCTGCAGGCGTCTACCACGCCCTGATCCCGTGGCTGCAGCTGGTGTACATGTGCCTCCATTGTGCCGACCAACACCGACTCGCGGCTGAGCATGAGCAGACAATGCTGCTACCCATTCTGTCCCAGCTCCGGCTTGTGGAGCAACAGGCGACAATTGACATGGGCAGCACCAACCACGAGCCGCTCGTGCTAGCTCAGGTCATCTCGCTCTCTGCTCTGATCCGAGGTGTGGTGTGGAGCACGTTGGAACGGCACGCTGCGTGCGCGATGCCAGCAGATGCACCGCGCAGCCTCTCGTCCTGGTGGAGGCTACTTCCTCTCGAGGCCATTCACCACGCGCTGGGTGCGCGCACTGGGGATGCGCGTGACGCCTGCAGCACAGCTGACCACCCAACACCTGTGATTCGACGGTGCTTGCCGTGGCAATCTGCGCTGCTGCTGCTTCACGTGCAGTCCCAATTTGTTTCCGTAATCACAACAGGGCAGACAGTGATCGGGGCAGATTGCGCCAACGTATCCGATATCTCGGCGGAAGAGATGCATGCTGTGGAGATTGTCCTTGACTGGTCTTTATCCATCTTCTGCACACGCGAGCCCGCTCAACGCGCGGCGACCAGGCCTGACCTGAGCCCTGTGGCGCGACTGGCTGCGTTCCTCTTGCGCCGATACCGCCATGCACTGTCTGGGAGTCTTCACTTGGTGGCCTTTCAGTCATTATGCAGTGATGCCACAAACGGTTTGACGACTGTGGAACAGGGCTGGATCATATCAGGCATCGCGTGCGCTACGCCATACCACGCGTGGCACCTGGCGATGCCGCCTTCGTGTCGCGACAGGGCGCTGCGCGAGCTGGTCGAGCAGTACGGCGGCCGGATCGCGCAAAGGTCGCACAAGCGGGTGAGGCCGAGTGACGTCGATAATGCGCGTGTCATGTCACACACATTGCTTTGCGCTTTGGAGAGTTGCTTTGCCTGCCTGGCAACGGCGCCTCCATTGGCTATGAATCGTATCAAGGACTTTCTGTGCACGCCATCCTCACAGCAGCATCACGTCACCGACGGACACGCCTGCTCCTTCGACGCAGCACATCAACGTTTTCTGTTTTCCCCTGTGTTTGGCACAGACGTCGCTTTTCTTGCCACAATTTCAACCGCATGAACTTCTGCCGGCTGAATATGTTTTTATTTTTCCTGCTCTTCGCTTTTTTTTTTTTCACACTGCCAACGGTGCCTGCTTTAATCGCTGTCGGCACGCTCTTTTCTGCTTCCCAGTTCTTCAGAAACGCTTTATTATGAATAACAAGCGGCAGAAAGTAACACCAACAGTTACGTACATGTATACTCATCCATAAGTTGATTCACGGATACGGCTTTTGTGCTTTCATTCCTTTTTTTCCCACAGCGCGTCCTGCTGCAGTGCTTTCTTGCTCATCGGAACCGATGCCGTTGCTGAGGGCGAATACTTGAACCTTTTCTTGTCTTGACATTTCGATCTTTTCGCATTCTGCACCTCAATTCGCCTGCCTTCCTCGGTCCTCTGTGACTTCCTCACGCCTCTCTCCTACCCAAATACACACACGCAATAGTTTTACCACACACACACCAGAAGAGGAGAGAAAGAAAAGAAGATCAACAACGACGGCAAACCCGAGCAATTGCTTTCTTTTCTTTTGTCTTTGTTATAGTATCTTGTGTCGCCAAAGCGTGCTCTTGCTTTGTGCTGCCTCAGACACTGTGTCGGGGTCAGTGCCGGCGGTGCTTCATTGCCCCTCCTCCTTTCCACTCACCGTTGCAGCTTGAGGATGGAGCTTCTTTGCCGCACGACCACCAGACGCCTCTGCGTGGCTCTGGCGCGAACACATGTCTTGAACGCTCAGGCGCTGGTGTGTGCCGCCCGCCCGCGCTCAACAGGGACCGTTGGTGCGCAGACACACGCCGCGTCCAACTCAGGCCAACTCGTTCCGGCGGAGGGACGCTCGTCGTCCCTGAGTGGGTGGGAGTGTGCGGTGCGGGACTTCTACGCGGCACTGGGCGGCATCAGTGGTCCGTGTGCGGACCGCAGCCACCAAGCAGGCAATGCGGTTGCGTTGTGTGATGCCCATGCCAGGGCCGTCGTAGCCATGCAAAGCTGCCTTCGCGATGGCCGATTTCAGGAAGCCGTTGATGTCCACACTGCGGCCTGCCGGTGCGGCCTTTCCTCGCTTCCGTGGGATGAGCGTTGTGCCGCGAACAGCGAAACGGCCGTGCTTCACGTGCTGGCCCTCACCGCAGTGCGCCAGCTCCCCTACTCGGTGCAACATTCCAAAACCATGCTCTATCTGCTCGATGCGGAAGATGACCAGTTCCTCCAGACGCAGCACACACTGCTTGACTCGCGCAATACTTCCGCAGTCGAGGTGTTCCGCATTACATTACAGCAGCGCCTGCAGACGCTGCGAACCACAGGCCAGCTTCACAGACCCCTCGGTCACCAGTACAGTCTCTCCGCCATGCGGGAGGTGATGGAGTCACCGTCGCTTCGTGCCGGGATCGAGCCCTTGCCGCTGGTGCAGCTCTCCAGCCTCGCTCTTTGGCACCCTTTTGCGTACAAGTCCCCGACCAGCCAGTGGGCGCGGCGCCAGCGACACTTCGACACTTTCGGCAGCCTCCGTTTCACCGAAAGCCGTCACACGTATTCGGAGCAGCGGCACTTGACGCAGATCAGCCACTCGGTATCTTCTATTCGTTCTTTGTGTGGGTCAAGTGCGCTGTTTCTGTCCACGTTGGCACGTGATTGGGATGCCGTTTTCTTGCGTCGCGTCGCAGAAACGCTGGTGCTGCCGGATGCGGCCCACGATGTCTTTCCGCCAGCCTACGGGACGGCGCGCCGTGCGGCTGGCCTTGGACGTGGCGGTGTGCCCGATGTGCACGCGGGCCACTCGACATGGCTGGATGGCTCGCTGTTTCGTGATGAGGACGCTGCGGATGCGGTTCTCGCTCCTTCTGCTGCCCACCCTGCGATGCCATACCACCCTCTGCAGCGCCTGGAGCTGATTGTGAAGCGTCGTCTGCATCACGATATCATTGTCCCAGACCCTGACTTTCTCTTCCGCAACCTTCAGCAGCTGCTTCAGCTTTCTCGTCACAGGGAGGTGGTGGTCACACATGGCGTGCTGCTTACCATGGTGGATCTCGCCTGTGCTTCTGAAGATCCTCGACGTTTCCACGCTCGCCGCACCTTGCTCAGCCTGCTTAGCCTGACCTCCGCCGCGCACGGAGACACTGGCACATCGCCTTCGGAGGCAATTCACACGCATGCGAGTGGCCAAGGCCGGCACTCTAAGGGTGCGCGGCGCCGGTGGCAGCCAAGGTGTGGCTTCACGATTCTCGGCTTACAGGATGAACTCGCCTTGCTAGAGCAGTGTCCAGAGCGCTTCTTCCTTGGCGACCACACGCACCGAGGCGAGGCTGGCTTCAGCGCGGCCCTGGCGCAGCTCCCAGGCAACCCGTCAACGTGCCGCCACGGATTCGATGGAGCGGGTGTGCTGTCCGCGTTGCTTGTGGCGAAGCAGCTGCAGCGTGTGATGACGTCACACGAGCGCGGCGCAGACTTCTGGCGTGGTGCGGAGACGCCTGCTCGGGAGTCTGTGGATGTCGATGAGTTGATCCACGGGGTTCTGGAAAACGAAATCAACAGGGAGGATAGCTTGAACCACACGGCGCCGCCCCCGTCGCGCGCACCGCAGCCTGCACCACTTTTTAAGCAGCGCTCCCGTGCTTACTGGTCACGCATGCCTGTTGTGGTAGCAACAACATCCCCCGCCACTCGATCCAACGCGTACAGTATTGGTATAGAGATGTACCCGCCAGTCGTGGTCAATTAGTTCCTTTACGTTATTTTTTCTTGTTTCTTTCGTCCTTTCCGCAATCGTGTTTTACCTTTCTTCTTCGCCCTTGGAAAAGAGCTTAGCACAACTCCTCTTTAGCAACAACAACAACAACATAAAAACACCAAAAAAAAAAAAAAGCACAATCACAGGCAACGCGTTTGAGTGTTGACGGCACACGGACAGGCCAGAAAAACAACAACAACAACAACATCGGCAAGCGCTTCGCCGTGATGACACTCGTCACGCCCGCCATGGTTGGCAGTGTGTCGTGCTTCAACGGTTCATCCATTTGCTTTCTCTCTCTCTCCTGTCTATTCCCACGAATCGTTGATACTTGACTATCAAATGAAAAAAAAAAAAACACCACCACCACGACACGCAATGCTAGTTCCGCGGCACTCTTCCCCTTTCTTTTTGCTCCCCCTTTCCTATTTCTCTTCTTCTCTCTGTACACCAATAGCGTAGCTTTCTTTAATTGTAGCAAGTCTTAGACGTGTGAGCCCGCACCCCCTTTTTCGGTTCTCTTACTTTCTTACTTACTTAACAGCACAACTATGCTCCGCCGCAGCTGCGTCAAGGCCCTCCAGGCCACTCGTGTCGCGCAGGTGTCCTTGGTCTTCAAGCAGCTGGAGGGTACCAACCCGTTGACCAAGAAGGACAAGGCCGTGAACTCGTGGGGAGATGAGTTCATGAAGCCGCCCACCTCTGACAAGATGACCAAGGAGTACGGCCGCTACGCCAAGTACTCCGACCCGGCCATGTGCGATGTAGACACGTCCGAGGAGGTCGTGCTCAACACGTACCCTGAAGGTGCCGCCCCCGGCCGCATCGAGGCCACCGCTGGCGTCGCTCTCAAGGACTTCAACGCCTCCATGTGGGATGAGGAATTCTTCCGCAAGCACATCCTCAAGCCCAAGCTGCCTGATGAGCTCGAGGACCGCGCTCGTGTGACAGACTACGCCCTGAACTCGTGCATGCTCGGCTTCGTCATTCTCATGGCTCGCTATGCCCTTCTGCCTATTTGGTACGTTGGCCAGCCAGCCCTGTCCATGGTCGGTCAGATGAACATCGAGGCCGAGATTGGCGACATGGAGGACCGCGACTGCAAGACAGTGGTGTGGCGTGGCAAGCCGGTGTTCGTGTACAAGCGCAGCGAGCGCCAGATGAAGGAAGTGCTCGAGACGCCAATGTCCGCCCTGAAGCACCCCGAGACAGATGAGGCTCGCTTCCCCGACCACCGCGATAAGGCTGTCGTGATTGCTATCTGCACTCACCTGGGCTGCGTGCCCATCCCGAACGAGGGTCTCTTCAACGGCTTCTTCTGCCCCTGCCACGGCAGCCATTATGATCCCTCTGGCCGTATTCGCCAGGGGCCCGCGCCGCTGAACTTGGAGGTGCCCCCGTACAAGTGGCTTGACGACAACAACATCTACATGGGCAAGCTCTAATCACGCAGTGCTATTGGAGTAGCGGCTGCGCTAGCCACCACGGCACCTCGTGTCTTGGCTACGACGGGCAGAGCGCCGCGCTGAGGTGAGCACACTGGACATCGCAGTCCACGTGCAGAAGTTGCAGAGCGGGAAAACGTACACCGCCATTTTTTTTTCCGTCCTAGCAAGAGTTTTTTTCTCTTTCTTTCTTTCTTTCTTTCTTTCTTTTTTTAAATTTAGGTAGTAAATGAAGACAAATATACAGCCACAAAAAGATGCATCAAGGATTGCGGACTGCGTTCCTTTCTGTTTTTTTTCTTTTTGTAGGCCGCAGGGATTACAGACGGTGGGTGATTTGGCTGACATGAGACGCATACGTGAGGGGCTTCACGAGGTAAACAAAAAACAAGAAAATCCGCACACATGGGTACGCGATGAAACCAAACAGAAAGAACGATATAAGGAGGAGGAACTATCAAACTTGTGGGTGCACGTGCAAGGCACAGTGAAACCAAGTACATGAAGCAGCTTTTGTGTCAACAGCTTTTGCCGCGGCTACCTGGCCCAGCCGTGTTTTTTTTTCTTTGTTCTCTGTTTTCGTGCTTTGTTGCGTAGCGATGCCTCTCTATCGGCCGTTCAGATCAACAATGCCACTGTGCTGAATACTGAAGTGGATCTTAGTGCTCGTTCGAGCAAACAAAACAAAACAAACAAAAAAAATAAAAACCGCACACACCACGACCACACACAAAAAAAACCCAAAATAAAACGCCGTGCTGATGACAACATAGTACGACTAGATTGGCTTCTCAAAAAGCGGCGGTGACGACGGTGCTGCGTAGCGGAATCCCTCACTTCAAGAAGGGGCGAAATACGAGGACCTCCTGCGAGTCCCCCCTCCCCTCTCCACCCGATTCAGTGAGACAGGCAGCATCTACCTTCTCCGAATTGTGAATAAACAGACTACGTATGCACCGCCACACTGTGCTTCGAATATCCCGACAGCCTGGTGACCCAGCCATGCAGGTGAAATGGACCTCTTCAAATTGAGTGCGAGGTGTTTCATGTGCCGTCGCAGCGAGCTTCAATGTGCATGCCTATTAACGCGTTCACAGAATCAGTCGACTCATTTCTTTCTCCTTCTTTTCGCATTTCTTTCTTTCTTCCTTGTGCTGCCCTGCCCTTTACTTTTACGGCTCGAGCCGCGCGATCGTCACTCTAGTTTGTTTGGGTGTGCAAGGCTGTAATAGTGACAGTTGGCCTCGCTTTTCTTTCTTTTCGCGTACTCCGAACCACCACACCCCGCAAGCGTGCACCCGGCCAAGACCCATTTGTTTCTTCGTGTTAAATTGCAACGACACAACATCGACGATTCTTTCGTCTCTGCTCACATCTCCATTTCTAATCACCCCCCTCTCTCCCACAAGCACTCTTGTTCCACACCTGCCATCTCCGCGGTGTCGTCTAAAATACTCTCATTTGATGCGCACATGACGTCAGAGCACCTCAAGCGTGCGCGCGAAGAGTATCAAATACCTTTTAGTGACCTCGATGCCGATGCACCCCTTGGCATGTGGCCTTTTTTTGGATCCGCAGTGGGATCGCGAACACACTGGAATGAAGACAACACACGTGCGGCGACTCAATCGCCAGTGGAGGTGACGCGCAGCCCGGCATTGAAACGCTCACGGGGAGAGAGCATACCTCTGCGTCGCGAGACGGCACCAGAGGTACTCCTGTGCGAGCGCTGGGTGCGAACCCGGCGTGTCCCTGTTGAGGTCATCCGCGGCGACAGTGGACGTCATTTCACGTTCACATTTGTGACGACCGTGCACTGGAGATGGGTCGATCGCAGCACCATTTACCGCGCCCACCCCCAAGACACACTTGGTTCTTCCCAGGACGATGCTGGCTGTGATTTGGAGGAAGTTGTGTGCGCGTACACGATACCCTCGTGCGACGCTGCGCCAATTTGCGAACCGGTCTCAGTGAACGAAGAGTCCTCAGACGGAGCCGCCCCCCTGGATGGTGTCCCTGTGAACGAGGTCTCCCCCACTTACTATTACTCCAAAACAAGCACGTCACGAGTGGTGCGGCCGCCAAGCCAGCCTGCGAGTGATTATGCAGCACCACGAACTGCGTCTTTGTTGGTGGATTGCTTGCTCCAGTGTGCTGCTGAGGAGACTACCATTCTGGAAACAAGTGGCTGGGCGTGGCTATTCCGTGGCAAGTCGCTTCGATCTGAAGGAGGCCGCACACTGTTGGAGGCACACCTGCTGAGTGCGTGTGTGCCCGACTGTCGCACGCGTTGCGCGGAATCAACCCCAGTGGAGCCTCCCACACCTCTTCAAATATGTGTGTTTCGCACGTACTAACAACATCGATGCCCATCTTCGTTTTTCTCCCTAGTGCTTCTCTCCACGATCTGCGCTGCAATCCACTCTCTGCAGCACAAGGAAAGAACACAACACGAAACAAAAAAAATCCATTTTTATCCCCCCCTCTGTCAACACCGAACTAGTGTATCTGTCATTTCATTTGTGTTCTTGTGACACACTGCAACTTACAAACTTTTTGGTTTCAGTTGATCGAATTGTGGCCATTGCGGCTAACAGAATCTGACAGTTTGTGTTTCTTTTGCACAAAGACAGGCTTACTTGCAGCTTCCTATCCTCATCCTTGCCGTTCTATGCGCATGAGGCGGTCCTTGCCGTCGTTCTCACTCGTCAACACTCACTCACGTCAGCCACTCCCGCCATTCTTCACCTCGATTCGCTCTACTACTGCAACGAGTTACCACATCCCCCTGCAAAGAAAGCAAAAAAAAAAAAAGCAACAATTATAATAGCCAAAACTGAATCTTATCAAAGTGCGTTTTTGTTACTTCTCTCATTTGCTGTATTGCACATCGCGGCCTCGAGACTTTGCTTCATCTTTTTTTACCCCCTGCCTTATTGCCCTGTCGTGCTTGTGCCGGTTCGTCACACGAGATGCAAAGTAGCCTGCGGTACGACGATGCTTCCGCCATCGGACGTGGGGCCCGCGTCTTGAAGGAACGGTTCGCCAAGGAGCAGTACGTTCGCGTTCAGCTCAATGGAAATAAAACTGAAATTGGCGTTGTGGCCGATATTAACGAAACCGAAGGTACCATCACGGTGACGACACGGCACGGCTATGACGTGACAGTTCGCCCAGAAGCCGTTCACCGCGCATTTCTGGTCGTGCTAGATCTGAACGGTGTGCTTGGCGCACGGAACCGAATTGGCTTCAAGTCCCGTCCGCACGTCGCCGAGTTCGTCAAGTTTGTTTTTAACCACTTTGCCGTTGCAGTGTGGACGAGCGGCCTCGAGCGCACCTCCGTACCCATCATCGATGCGGTCTTCGACGGTTATCAGGACCGTCTGCTTTTCACTCTTTTCCGTGACGCATGCGTGGCCCGACCCACCCCGGAAAACCTCCACGGGACTTTCAAAGATCTGCAGCGCATCTTCGATTCTTACCCGCAGAGCTTCCACAGCGTCAACACCATCATCATTGATGACTCGCCTGACAAGTGCTCGCACCCCGATATCGCTCTCTGTCCAATCCCCTTCAAGGACACACCCGACCAAGCGGGCGAAACGGGTCTGCTCAAGGTTGTGCAAGTGCTGAAGGAGGTACTAGACACCGATTCGATTCACCCCCTCATTCGCGCTGCTGAGGAACGTCTTGCCCTCCTACGCTCGACGTCCGCGCCCACGGCCAGTACCACGGCACCACCGCCCCCCACTGTCGTACCCATCACCGAAACGGCAGAGCAGCAAGCTCACACTCAAGAGATCACGCTGTGGCGCACACGGCTGTGCTGCGAGAATCTGCAAGGTCGCTGCCGTTACGGCGCCGAATGCCGCTTTAGCCATGACGCAGATGACGGCAAACGTCCGTGCTCTCGGAAAGACACGTGCCGATGTGGCCATGCCAGCCGATGGGTGGCGACAGAGACTGTTGAGACCGTAGACCAGCGCCAGCGCCAGCGTGAGCGTGAGCGTGAGCGTGAGCGTGAACGAGCTCGCGTTGCTAGCCAACGTGAGCAGTTCTTCTTATCCAAGGAGGAGCTCGCCAATGTGCAGGTGGATGGGCGCAGCCACACCGGCATTCCGCGCCTCGATGCTCAATACGAGGCCGCCGCCCACACGCCATCTGCCTCCAACGCGCACCAGAGTAGTCATCTTGGTGTTCCCGCGCCGCGCAGCTCTGGAAGGACGCCAACCAACACCTTCTCCACGAACCCGCGCGCGTCGCAACAACAACCGAACAGCTACGCCGCCAAAAACGTGGCCTCGCAGGGCTACACCAGCTACGCCCCGGTCAGTTCTGATTATCGCGGCGTGACTGGGCCGGCACCGAGCTCAAGCACAGGTGGCGGTGGCCTTGACGTCAGCAGGTTGATGTCAGCCAATTCGGCGCAGCCACGACACAACCAGTCATACAGGCCACAACAGTCACAGGCAGGACAGTCATCGGTGGCAGCCCCCCAGCCTCGCTCTGTGCGGCGAGATCAGGATGGCGGCAGGGGCGAAATTCATCTTCGCGGCGATGCCCGGGATGGAACCGCGTTACTGAAGCAGCTGGAGAAGCTTACGAGACAGTAGACACTGTTGTTGGCCGCGAAAAAGTGTGTGATAGGATCGACTGAGGGACCGCCTCCTTGCTCTTTTGCTGCAAGCCTCTGCGCTGTCAGATGACCATCTGGACGCACGTCTTGATGCATGAAATTGCTCTCGCCGACATTTCCACCACGCTTTGCTGGCAAATGATTTTCCGCCTTTTGCCGACACGCACCGATGTTTCCCTCTCTTGTTTTTCTGTTTTGTTTTTCTCTTGTCTATATATATTTATATATGTGGCGTGACTACATGTCGACATTGCGTTGCGCTCGCAGCAATTGTCAATTTACTCCGCGTACCAGCGAAGCGTCAGCCATGGCACACACACACACACACACACAACAAAGAAATGGTATTAAGTATCATTAACGTGATCGTATTTTGCACATACAACAAAAGCAACCAAGCCTTGTGCGAGCAGCGCGCAAACTTGGTTTCATTCTTTCAATTTCTGCGCGAGAAAAATTGTTGGTCGCACAAGCTCCGCAGTCTGTTCCACGGCATGGCGGTACTGTGGGTGCCTTCCACAATACCTACAGTCCGTGCACACAGTGAGGCTGACCACAGAAACCCCTCCGAAAAATACACAATGTCAACGACATGATGGAAGCCACCAAACAAAAACACACACACAACACGATCCTACCTATCATCTCTTCTTTCACATCACCGCGTTTATGTCTCTCCGTTTTGCTCTCAATCCCACCACATATTTGTGTCAGTGCAGTGAATCTCTTTTTTTTTTTCTCGTTTCAACCCCCCCACCCCCATGTTTGCTTGACATGGACTACAACACGTTCTCCGAAGACCCTACGACTCACTCTGACAATGGCAAAGAAACCTACGCACGGGCATTACACCGAGAAGGTGCCATTGCCAAGTCCGCACCCCCCAAAACCTCTTCAGACAGACTCTCCACCTCAGGATCGGATGCTCAAAACCCGCAGACTAACTCCGACCTCACAGAGTTTTATGAAGGTAAAGTCCGCATTACGTATTGCGGTGAATTGAAAGATGAGAAGCCTCACGGACAAGGTCGTGCATGCCAGGAAAACGACCGCATAGTTTACGATGGCGAGTGGAAAGATGGCAAGCGAAACGGCCTGGGCATGGGGTACTACAGGGATGGAGGTGTTTTCGAGGGCAACTGGGTCAACAATCAGCGGACCGGGATAGGCACCATGTACCTTGGTAAATCTCACGTCTACGTGGGCGAAATGCAGGCCGATAAGGTGCATGGGCACGGCGTCATGTGGTACTCCAGCGGAGACGTCTACATTGGCGAGTGGAAAAGCAGCCAACATCATGGCCAAGGCATGTATTGCTTTCACAACGGCACTCGCTACGACGGTGAGTGGGTGAATGGACGCCGCAATGGGAAAGGCAGGCATCAAAGTGGCGACGGCAGTGTCTACGTCGGGGACTTTAAAGGCGACAAGAGGTGCGGGAAGGGCAAGCAAGTATTCAAAGACGGCGATATCTATGAGGGCGAGTGGGAAAACAATCGTTTTCACGGCGAGGGCGAATTCTATAGTGCCAGTTCAAAGCAGAGGTACAAGGGGTCTTTTGTGAATGGTATGTACGACGGTAAAGGTGTACTTACCAACGCCGATGGCACCACACAGGATGGGAACTGGAAAGCTGGCAAGTATGTCGGTGAGTCGCCCTCCCACTGACTGCGACGTGCCTGGCACGTCGCGATACAATGCCCCCCTCCTCTTTGTTTGCCCTGTGCCGAATCGTACTCGTCATGCTCTGCAGCAAACGCTAACAGACAACAAAATAAACATGTCTTTTTTGTTTCCTTTTCAGTCACTGTCGCTCCTCCGTCGCCTGAGGAACGAGACCCACCACAACCGGTGCCACTATCAGAGGATTCACGAAATCCGCCTTTCCTTCATTCATCACCACATTTGTTTTCACGTCGGATAACCAAGTAGCCATTGCACTGCTTGTACGTTTTTTTTGTCCGATGCCCCTCACTTTTTCTCTTTTATTAAACACACCATTTGCTTGTGTTGTAGCACCAATTGATAAATAATGATAGCGCTACACGTTACTCTTTTTTTTTGCTTCCGCCAGCTATCCAACGAAGGTGCTTGTTTCTTCAACACATGTACTATTCGCACTTCCTAGCCTCGACGGCGCGTCAAGTGCTGAGGAGTATAGTGAATCCCAGAATCACAAACACATCTCACGCGGCTGTTTTCCTGGACGCTGCAACTACTGGTTTTGCGTTGTGGCGCACTGTGCTTGCTGTCTTCATGAACTGTGGGTGGGTATTCCAATGGTAGTGCCGCAGTTAGCGAGCAAACTAAGCCCCCCCCCCCCTTTGTGCGCACGCCTTGTCTGTGCCTAACCAGAACCCACATCGCGACTGATCCTCATAGCGACAGAGAGACAGAGAAGGGCGGCAACTCGTGTATTTCGGTCTCACCGTTTTGGCCGCCCTAAAGATGACATTGCTCGCTCATACTACACACATCACACCTCCCTTTCTTTTTTCTTCCGCCCATCTACACCACATCTCAATTCTAGATTGTCTTTCCCCGTGAGAGCCGCCCTTCACCCCAGAATACTTTGATCCCATCGAGGAGAAAGCGACCCGGTGCTCACTCGACCTCTGTTTGACCATGACATCGGCCCCATTGGAGGACTCGCAGCGGTGGGAGTGAAGAGAATCAAGGATGAACGGCACTGTCACTGGGAGAGTTGACAGACCTGTACGAAGTGTTGGAAGTGACGTTTGGAGCTACCCACTTTTACTGCTCCGACTATCTTTTCGTCCTGACAATAGTAACTCTTCACCGTGTTCTTTCATCTCCTTTCCCAGCCTCCTTCAATGGCCTCTTTGTAGGGTATGTTCTAGGTTTTGTCGTGCGCTATCGTTGAGTGACATCTTTTTCAGGCGCGTCTTGGCTCTCCTCTTCTCATGCGCGTCTGGCACAACGCGTATTTGTGCACTGCCTATTCACGAAATAGTCATTCCACAGCTGTTATTGTTTGTTTGCTCAGTGTGCAGAGAGATGTGTTTCGTTCACATCACATCACGACAATGAAACAATCACGACACCTGCTTGTGCCGACTCTGCGGTGTGTCTATGGGTGCCCTCGGGGAAGTATCACATCATCCCGTGGGTCG
>JASANS010002417.1:0-93802 GCA_030849605.1 Wallacemonas sp. 195SL | reverse complement strand
TGCTTGTGTAATGGTGAATTACTGGTACGATCTGCCAACAATCTCCTCCAATGTGCTTCAGTACGACACCTCCCACGCTGTTGCTGTCCACACGCACATCACTAGTTTGTTAGAGGAGTAGCGCCTTTTTGTCTCTCTCTTTTTTTTTTTTTTTTTGGGCTGACTCTTGCTCAACACCTCCTTGCTCGTGATTATCGTTCTTTTTTTTTTCTTTCACCTCGAAGTGACTCGGTCGTCTCTCCGTTTGCTTCGTGGCACACCTGATGACATGTCAGAAAAAAAAAAACACACACACAAAAACAATATCAACAAGCATATATCAACCACAACTATGCACCTGTTCACGTCACTGCAGGACGACATATTTGTGCATCTCTTCGCCCTCACAGCAAAAACTACTGAGGCCTTGCTTCCCCCAGAATGTGGCCTTTGTACCACGCTATTGCCCCTCATTGCTAGTTTCTCACCAAAAGCAACCTTATCTTGTCCTCTCTCTCTCTCTCACTTCTCTTCTCTTTCTATCCCTCTTGCTTTAAATTTGTGTTTATTTTCCCGTTGCGGATAGCTCGGTAATCGTGCTGCACATTCGACGTCACGCTCGTCGCCGCACTTTTTTGTTTTTGTTTTGTTAGTGCTCCTTTTTTTTTCTCTCGCCCTCACTCCCAGACTGTTGATTCTGCAATCTGAGGACATCAAGTTTTCTTTTTCCCCCACACCACCTTGTATCTTTATTTCGCGGCGCCCTCTCTTCTTCATTCATACACAGTGAGAGAAACAGAAACGACATTTCAACTCCTCCGCGAAAATACAACTTCCCCAAAAAGCGAGAACATCCAACTGAGTGGAAGCACCGCGTCGAGAAGAAGCAGCAGTCTTGCTATTCTCGCAGTAGCATTCGCATTGCTTTTTTCTCTCCTCTCCTCTCCTTTCTTTCTCTTTCGTGTACATGTTCAGTATCTAGCTGCCATTTTAATTGACAGTAAAAAAAATCACGTTAGAAGAAAGAAAGAAAGAAAAAGCCGGAGTTGTTGCCTGACCCTTGGCTGAAACATTTTTGAGCGTTCGCAGTCTTTCTTTTTTTGCTGTTCTTGTTGTTCCTTTGATCAGACGCTCGTGCTAGTTTTCTTCTAGTTTTCTTCTTGTTATTCTCTTTATCTCCATGACGGAAGCCGGACATGACGATCGCGACGCGCTGCGCTTCTCGGCATCACCGCTTGGTGGGGCTGAGGCCCTGCCTTCCGCGATGACAGAGAGGAGTGGTGGTAGCGGTGGCGGCCGAGCACGCCGAGACACGGCCACCGTTCAGTTTGTTCCCACAGGCCATTCAGACGAGGACGACGAAGACGCTTTCCTGCCCGCCCCGACCACGAGCGACGTGACGCCCCTCGGTGCAGCCTTTTCACAAACACACCCATTTAGTTTTTTGTCTGATCGATCTGGTGAGACTAACTCGCATGCAGACGAAGACGATTCAGAGGAGACCCAAGCCATGTTTTCCACACGACCCACACGCTCAGGTACGATGGCTGCTGCTGCCACAAGGGCTCCTCTCCGTGCTAGCGTTGTGTGCGCGCTTCGTGCATCCTTCTCCACGCAGTACCTCCCCCCAGGGCCGGCAGATGTCTTGCTCGAAGGCACCAACGTCTCCGGTGATGTGTATCATTGGCTGCCCTCTGTGCGTTCGCATTTGAGCAACAATAACGCCTTCTCACCTCGACCACGACTCGCACGCAGCGGTAGCGCTGCCGCAACGACCGCTGGCGTCATCTCGGCACACGCACCTCCCCCTCTCACTGCCGGTACTGACGCGCCGTCTTCGCCGCTCTTCGGCGCCGCTTCTCCCAGTTCACGTCGCGCTCGGCAACGGTTGGCGTCAAGCGCGGCGCTCGTGCAGGGCGATCTCGACTCTGTCACGAAAGCTTCGGTGCAGTTTAAGCGGCGTGCGCTGGCCGGCGGTGCTGCGGCAGCTGCTTTTGGTGCCTCTTCGTCCACCGTGGCGGGCGTCCTCGGTGGGAACCGCTTGCCGCACGACACGAGCCGTGTCTCCGTGACGGCGGGGGCGGGGGCGGGTGGTGTGCAGCGGCGGCGTGCCAGTCAAGCGGGTCCACCTACAGCGGAGCCCCCTGCTTCGCCCACGATACTCACCCTCTCCACCGCTGACCTCGACGCCGTGCGCCTGTCCTTCTTTGCACACACAAAGCGATGGTCGCGGCATGACTTGGCCGACCGGATGAAACGCATTATCATCCAGCTCATGCGGGAGGAGGTGGCATCGACAACGACGACGACCAGCGGCAACAATGACGAAGGCACGCGAAGACGGGAGGCGGCGAAGACGGCATCCGCCACACCGTGGTCCGCACGTCCTTCGCACAGTGAGCGTCATGCATCAACCACCACGACGCACAAACCGGATGAGCGGACCTCAGTAGCGAGTCGCGTCTCGGTGGTGTCCTCGCCGACCTCCGTGGTGCGCGCGGCGGTGATGCCTTCCGTTCCGGCCAGTGGTGCTCTGAATCGCCAGTCTGTGGAAGATTTCATTGCAAACTCGGCCTACCTGTCAGGCAGCGAGTCGGTGCCGGTAGATGTGCCGACGCGCTATGTGCAGGCGGCGCGTGTGCTACTCATTGCGGAGTATGAAGTCTCAGTCAAGGCGGAGATGGACGCGATGCAGCGCAAGCGATTTAGACAATTTGAGGAAAACTGGCACGTTCACAAGGCCCAGCAACGCAGCCGGGAGAAGGCCGCCTCGGCCGCCGCGAGAGTAACGGCAGCGGCAGCGGCAAAAGGATCAGGAGGCGCTCGCACCAGCAGTGGAGATGGAGTTGAGCCCGTTCACGACCACGACCGCCAGCACGATGATCCTCTTTACCCGGCGACATGCCCCATGAGCGTCTACACGCTTCCTGCGGCCCTCGCCGATCCCGGCAGTAGCTACCTGCGCAAACAGGCTGCTGCCCATGCTCGTGAGGTCGCCTTCACGCCCCGATCTACCGCATCCGCGTACGCGGTGGCTGCTTCCGGTGCGGCTGGGGCCTCCACGACCCCGTCTCGCGCTCGCGACGCCAGTCTCAACGCGAGCGCAACGGCGCGGCACAAGCATCATCCTCACACGCCGTCGCCTGCCTCTGCAACGGGCACGGCACGTGGGTATGTGGGAGTGCCCTCCGTGGATGCCCTCCTGCAGCTGGCGACGGGAGGCAGGCCCCTCTTCTCGCGGCAGTTTGCGTGGGATATGGATTTATACGATGACATCTCTCTCACCCTGCGCAGCCTCGAGCAGGAACACTTTGAGCACCTGGCGAACAAGCAGCGTGCCGCGACGGCGGCTGCCTCTGCGCGGACCGCGACGCCGCCGCCTCCGACGGGCAGCTCCGCCCGCACCACCCCGGAGCCGACCTTGACCGAAGACGATGCCTTTTTCTCCAAGCCACCGACTTTCTCCTCCAGCATCACCCCGCTCTCCTACCGTGAACTTGACAGTCTGGAGCTGCCTCTGCCGACGTTCGTCTACATTGTGAGCCGGCTTCTGTTCCGTCAGTGCTACGCCAACACGTGCTTCCCGCCAGGGCTCTTCACGCGTGCGCTTGTCGACCCTTTTTTCTTTCCCGACAGCGTGCAGTGTTTTCCTGCACACTACTTTGCCTGCGTGCCGATTCAAGGCGAGGAGGCCGTCTCCAAACGTTTCGAGTACCTTGAACGGCTGCACAGACGCATCGACCACGACGAAGAGGTGGCGATTGCTCCGGATGACTTTCTTTCCGTGTTTTTCCTGCTGCAGCCACCGATGCAGTGCGCTTCCTCGCGCGGGCTGGATGCGGACACGCCGGTGCCGTGGCTTGGGCTGGCGCCCGAGGAGGAGGACGAGCTGCTCGACAAGGAGCGACCGCCAGGTTTCCCAGCGCTGTCGAGCGTGGCGAAGCGTCACCGTCATGCCTTGCGGGACCACTTGTACGAACTCTCGCAGGCCAGCGGTGTGCTGAATGCGGTGGAGGAGCTGCTCGAGCAGTGCCGCCGCGTGGCACTCGATTTTTTCGAATCCGTCGACACGGAGCAGCGCGGGTACGTGCTGTGGTCAGCCTTCACCGATGCCCTGATTGAGCACGCCGAGGTGGTGCATCAACGGCGCCGTGCCCTCGATGCATTGCGCGTGGCACAGACGAGTGCCTCCGTCTTTGATCGTTACATGGTGGAGCCCATGCCGCGTCAGCTCGTGCGCCTCGGCTACACCGGCACCACCACCGCGGTGAAGCACAGCGGGGCGCTGGTCATTCTGGAAGGCCCCTACGACTACGCCGTGTGCAATAGTGCGGCCTTGATGAGCATTCGGCTGAAGCTGATGGTTCGTAGTACGACGGCGGTGTACGACGACTTGACCACCATCGCACTGGAGGCCGCACGGAGCGAGCGGTACCGGAGCGCGGCGGCGGCGGCCGGGGCACAGGGACGCACGCTACCGCCTTCGCAGGACGCCACGCGGGTGGTAAATGGCTACAACGCGGCGCTCTCAAAGCGGCCGTGGCGGGTGAACCAAAAGCCGCCTGGTGGTTTGTATGTGCGGTACGAAGATGGGCGTCGCCTGCAGGACGAGACCGCCATGTCCACCTTGAACAGACTTCGCTCCCGCAAGCGTGCGGCAATCAAAGGGGGCAGCAAGAAGCTCGACAGTCGCGACGGCGACGGCGAGGAGGAGGACGAAGAAGGCGGTGACGGCAACGAAGGTGTCGACTGTATCGCCGCGGCGGGTGCCAGCAAGAAGTCCTTGGTCGAGCGGACTGAGCTGCTCGAGGCAGTTGCGCTGCGCCACGTTGTGCAAAGCGTGCCCATGACGCTATGGACAATGCACAGTGATCTGATGCTGCGCGTGTACACGACGCACCACTTCATCCAGGCGGTGCCCGAGGCCGGCCTGTTCCGCTTCACGGAGACGGTCACGAGCTTAGACTGGGCTGGCGGTGGCGTACCGGCGCCGCTGAATGCGAAGGGCGTCGCGTCACAGCAGGCCGCGCAGCGGAAGCGCCAGCAAGCCCAGCGCAGGCAGCAGCAGGAGGCGGCGGCGACGACGGTAGAGGCACTAGATGCGAGACGGGAGTCGATGAGTTCTTCAGGCTTGCGTGGCGGGCTCTCCTCGGGCGATGACCACGACCGCACGGCTGAGGTGGATGCCCGCGTGACGTCGGAAGACGAGCGCCAGCACGCGGCTCTGCGTGAGCTGCTCGTGGTCGGCACCCGCGTCGGTGATGTGGTGCTTGTCAATGCCAAGCAAATGCTGCTCCGCATTCCCCGCATCGCCTCCGAGTCGAACCCCATCACTGGCATGCCCACGTTCATCGGCAACGCCCAGGACGCGTCCGCAGGCTACGCAGATCTTGCCGCTAAAACGCACAGGGAAGATGTGCACCCCTACATCGCAGCACGCCAACATCTTCATGAGGGAATCGTGTCTTCGATTTCTGTGCTCAACAGCACCTCTCAGCCGCCGGGTGTGCTCGTGACGGCGAGCATGGATGGTTCTGTGTGCGTTTCTCGCATTCATGCCACGGTCACCCCTGAGGGCGGCAGCGCCGTCGATGGTCGTGCGAGACGCAGTGATGCGCAGTCTGTGGGCCAGTCCGAGCGTGTACCTGCTGGCTCCGCCCGCATTGTCGCTCTGCGCACGTTTCGCTCTGGTGAAGCCGGCGTGCGCCAGGTCATTCACGCCCCTACCGCACAGATGCTCGTCGTGCTCAGCGCGGCCAATCGTGTCTTTCTGTACGGCACCACGAACCAATGCATCCGCGTGGAGCTGTACGACGCGGCGGCGCCTCACTACGCCCCCATCGTTGCGGTCGTGGTCGAGGAAGGGATCAACCAGGTCCTCTCCATCGATGAGAGTGGTCTGGTGAAGGTCTGGAACCTGTCGAGCTGTCTCCCGCTGACCGCTTTCCAGGCCATTGAGCCCTACGGCGAGGCCTCCGCATCGACCGGCGGCACTGCCGGTAGCGGTGGGGGTAGTCGTGGTGCCGCGCGTTCGCGCCGGTTGCCAATCACCGCCGGTGGCGGCAAGGACGATGAGGAGGCTGGCAGCGGCGTGCTGGGCGGCGGTGGTGGTGGTGGTGCGACGCTCAAGAATGCTCGGGCTGGTGCAGATACCCCGGACTTGAAGCTGCTAACGCGCAAGGAGGTTGAGAAGGCCGCTGGCAATCATCGTGGTCGCTTCTTCGCCACAGTGCACTCTGTCGCCTACGACCATGAGACGAAGCGGCTGCTCGTGACGGGCTATCGCAATGCGGCGATGGGGACCTTCGTGAGTGGTCAAGGCGGCATCACCGCACATTTAGACTCTGTTCGCTTCATGGCCGTCTGCCGCCAACTGCAGTGGCTAGTCTCGCTAAGCCAGACCGATGTGCGTGGTTGGCGCGTGGACACCGGCTCCATGGAGCTCGGCATCCGCGTGCACAACCCAGAGTTTCAGCTGCTCGCGGAGGAGCGTGCCGCCCGTAGCGGTGGCGGTGGTGGGGCAGGCGTGCTCGCTGCCTCTGCCGTGCTCGAGGAGGACGGTGGCGGTCAGAGCGGGACGCGTCAGCAGGATCGACAAGTGCGGCAAGCCTTGGAGCGGCTTCTCAGTGATGAGCACCGCGGCAGTCTTGACCGCGTGAAGCGCCCGCCGCTGACGATGACCGATGTGCTCAAGTCCGTCACTGGTACCTCACCTGGCGCTGCGGCCACGGTGCGGAGTGGTGCTCTGAAGGACAGCACGGCCACCAGCAAGAATCCCAGCGGAACGGCGACATCTGCATCGGGCGTGGCAACAGACAGTCGCCAGCATGCTCACAACAACACCAACGCACTGCCGAATGCGAACGTGGCGTGTGCGTGTCTTGGTGCACGTGGCCGGTTCATTTTCTACGGACTCTCTTCGGGTGATATTCGCATGCACCGCAGCGACTCGGGCCGTCTCACGAAGACCTACGTCTCTACGCCACCCACCGTCGATGACGTGCTGCGCGCTACGCTGCGGTACCGGTACCTGTACCTCACCTCCGCCTCCCCCGCACCGACCTCGGCCAGTGCGGGTGCCAAGACATGTGAGGACACGGAGAGGGATACTGTCATGACAACAGGTGGTGGTGGTGGTGTGGGTGGTGGCGCAGCGGCGGCGGCGGCGGCGGGGACAGAGACAGCGGCCGAGTCCGCGTTAGATGGCCACTTTCTTGCCATGAGCCGCGTCGCCGTGCACGCGGGCACGTCCATGCTGTCGACGAGAGCGGGCAAGGACAGTGCGTCAGCCGTCGTCACGCCGTACGACAAGATGTCTTTTCCTCAGCGTGCCGAAGCGGTCGCGATGTTGCTGTTTCGGCTCCTGACGGAAGACAACCAGGTTACCTCGACCTCTGCGGCTGGTCCGGCGGCAGGTGGCGGTGGTGGTGGCGGCGACGCACGTGCAGCACGTGCACGCAAGGACGGCGGCGCAGACGATGACCGTGCTGCCACCTTTCACCTCTGCCCAACGTCTCTCATGTGCCTTGAAGGCAGCCAGGAGCTGCTCGCCGTGTACACGGATGGTTTGCTGCGCTACTTTCCGCTCGCTGGCACGTCCAGCTGTGCGTTGCGTCTCGTGATTCCTCCGTATTTGGTTTCAAAAGCGGTGTACTACCTGCAAGGAGGCCCCTCTGTGCGTGCCTCGCAGCGTCTTGACCTCTTCGGTTCGGTGAACGGCAGCGGTACTGGCCGTCATGCGCTCGGCGTGGCGTCGGCGGGGACTCAGCCGAAGCTACCTGCTGCGCGCGCACCATCTTCCGCCTCGCTTCCACCGATGCCGAGCGCGGCTTCGTCTGCGAGTATGACAAACACCACTGCTGCTGCTGCTGCTCCTGCTAGTGCGGCGGCGACGGCGGCAGCCTCTGTGCCGTTATTGATGAACGCGGCTGCGGTGGAGGCGGATGCAGTGAGCTTGGTCACCATGAGCCCTCAACTCCAGCTGGCCTGTGTGGTGCACATGAACGGCACGGTGACGATCTTAGACGTCAGTGGCGGTGCGTCCGCCACGGCAGGGGCTGACGCGAGCAACCCACTCAGAACGACAGGCCTCGGTCTCGGCAGCTCTGATGGCCGCGCCAGCGTTGTCCACACCTTCGCCGCCCCAACGGATGACGAGATCACTGCCGCATGCTTTCTCGGCGCGTACCCGGCGCTGGTGCTTGCGGACAGACGCGGCCGCCTTCACTTCTACGTTGTGCGTGGCGCCCCGCTGCTCGCGATGTGGGAGGAGGTGATGCAGTTGGTCTGTTATGATCGCACCTTGCGGACAACCGGCGCGAAGCCGCACCCGTACCAGGGACTCATGGGAGGCGACGGTGGGGCACGTGCTGGAGCTGCTGCTTCTACGACGACTACGAGCACGAGTACGACAGCGTCGGCGGCGGCCTCCACGACCTCGCCTGGCGCACCGCTGGTGTGGTCCCTGCAGATGCAGCGCGACACAGGCGCACCGTCCTCGCTCACCTTTGATCCCGTGTACAGCACGCTGTACGTGGGCACACGAGATGGCTACCTCGCTTCCTTTCTCGTGCGCAAGCTGATCCTTGCGTTAGATTTGCGTCCTTTGAACGTGTCGGACACGGAGCTGAACCTCAGCGTGTACTGGACTGCGCTCAAGTTTCAGCAAGAGCGGTGCAATGAGGAGGCTATTCGCAACATCCTTCTTGTGCTCTTCGATGTGACGCCAGAGGCCGTTTGCCAGCACATCGCCCGCAGCCACGAGGCCCGCAATGCAGGGGCGCTGCCCACGACGACGACAACGACGGCGCTTGCCGCATCAGGCCACCGATCGAGCATCCACAGTGTGGCGACGCACCGCTCAGGCCGTGGGCGAAACGCGTCCATCAGCAGCAGCACCGCCAGCCCCCTAAGCACGACAGCGCACCCGATGCGAATGGCCATCTCGAGTAGCACTGGCGCCTCCTCACCAAGAGCACGACGTGGCGAGGGGCGGCAACCAGGCGAGGACACCGACGTTTTGCCACCGAGCCCGCATTTATCCGCATCGGCGACACGCAGTCGTTCTCCGCTTGCGAAGACGACGGCGACAACACCAGCGCAAGCAGCGGCGGGAGTCTTGTGGAGGAACTCGTTGGCGTGGGTGTATAGCTGCGGCAAGCCTCTCCTCACGCGTCCCACCCCACGTGCCGCCTCACCATCACCCGCGTCCGCCCACACAGTCGGGGCGACGATGCACACGCGCGTGGAGGAAACCGATGCGGTAGACGGGGTGGAGGAGGTGCGGTCCAGCGCGTCTTCCCACGTGAGGCCTCGTGGTAGTTCTGTACGACGAGCCTCCTCGCTGAAGCGGGGCTCTGCGGTGCCTACCACCACCACCACCACCACCCTATCTGCTACCGCCACTGCAGCCCGTGCACGGCACAGCTCCACACACACCGAGCACGCTACCGGCAGCCCTCCGCTGGGGCCTGCTTCCCCCGCGTCCTTGCCCATCGTTTCCCTCGCCGACGCGTCACTCGGAGACGTGCTCCTCGCCTCGGCTGTGTTGAACGACGCGATTCACATGCTGCGGCTGCGGTATGAGATGGAGGCCGGGCTGCGTGGCTCGGCCTGCGAGACCCACCGCCACGAGGACAGCGGTATTGCCACGGTTGAGGATGGCGTGGCGGGCGTAGATGAGGTGATGCTGACCTTTATACAAGCGAGGGTAGCCGAGCGCGAGCGTGAGCAGGAAGGAAGCTCACCGAAGCTAAACAGCAGCTTGCGCGGCACAGCAGCAACCCACACCACTCACAGCTCCGTCCACACCGCGGCCGGTCGCGACTCCAGCGTGTACGCAAGCGAGGCGGCGTGCGCCGTGACGTTGGAAGCCGCTGATATTAACGTGATGCGGCAATGGGTGCGCGATGCGCTGGAAGGCCAGAGGAAGCTGCTCACGTCCGCAGCGGCGGCCGCATCAGCGAGCCGTCCTGCTAGGTCGGCAGCTGCCACAGCCGCGACGCCCTCTTCGCCGTTGGCCACCACGTTGGAGATGCGACCTCAGTCTGCGAGCTCGCAGACCCGCTCCGGTGTGATGACAGACACGACACGCACCAACATCACAAACACAGAGATGAGCATGACACGAACTGCGTCACGGCCAGGCCCGGCCACGGCAACCAATGAGACCGCGGGCGGCTTGGTGGAGATGCTGAGGCTGGAGATCTTGACCGGCCGCACCGCCAGTGCCATGGCCAACCCAGGCACGCTGCAGCTGCTGTACGCCACGTCGGCCGCCGCCTCACCTTCTTCGCCGCTTTTCCGCGCGGCCGGCATGGACCCTGCGGTGGCCTCGCGTGCCGCACCGGAGGACGCCGCCGTGACTGTGGGCAACGAGTACTCGCTCTTCAATGGCCGCAGGCAGCACCCCATCACAACGCGCTGGCTTGAACCGCTTTTTGCCCGCCACGCACTCTTCATGAGTGCCAACTCGCCCTTGATGTTGCTCTCTCCTGCCGCGACGTTAGAGCGGGCCAGGATGGAGCACCGCGAACGAGATCAGATTCGTCTGGCGCTGTATCAAGAACGACTGCAGCAGCGTGAGCGGGCACAGCAAGGCACCGTGGCACCACGGCAACGCGCCAAACAGTGCCAAACACTGTCCGTCTCTCCGTGGTCACACGCCAGCAGAGGCGACGACACCGTGGATGCTGACGATGAGGAGGCAGACGTGCCCGACGGTCACGCCGACGACGGTGACGAGGATGAAGAGGAAGATGGCGTGCTCCAGCAACAGCTGCGCCAGGACGAGTTCATCGAAGGCACTATTCCCAAGCTCGTGATGGAGGTGTTCAGGCGTCCTGGGCGCGTGCTGAAGGAGGTCTCCCGTTTGTCGACGGCAGATTTGTCTGTGACCTCCTTGTGCACTCGTCCCAACGGCCTTGTCTTCGTTGGCTGTGGGGATGGCTCTGTGTCGCTCTGGACCCCGTACGCTGGTGCACGCATTGAGCAGGTGTGCCCCAGCACATCGCTGACACGCAGTATTCTGAACGTCGCGCAGTCCGTCAAGCATCAGTTCCGCTTCATGCGGGCCGCTCTGCAGGCTCAGCAGCAGCGAGAGGCGTACGGCGCGGAGACGAATTCGGGCTCTATAAAAGCTCGAATCAAGGCCATGCTTGTACACCACTACGCGGATCAGCAGCGCTTGGATGAGGAGGCGTATGAGGGTGGGGACGGTCTGCACACACCAGACACGACGCAAAGCGCGGCGACCTCGCCTGGTGGCCATGAGGGCGGTGCCTTGCCGCGATGGACTGCCTCAAGTGGAGCTGCTGCGAAAGACTCTACGGCGTCGTCCGCGGTGGTCGTGCCGGCTGCATTGCGCAAGCTCGCCGACTTTCGCACCACCCTACAGCTCTCCCTCGGTTACCTCACAGAGAAGGACGTACATCAACGGCACCTGCTGCTTGAGGACTTGGCATTCTTACCTCTCCGCATGGCACGCGTGGCGGAGATGGAGGGGCTCGAGGAGGAGGCCTACGACGCCGCGGTGGATGCGGCGACGGCGCGTCTGCTGCACTTGGTCTGCGGCGCAGATGCGGGTCACACGGCGTACGTGCAATATTACAAGCGTGCGATTGGCTTCGTGCCCACCGCGGTCTCCTCCGCCCTCTCGTCTGCCTCGTTCTTGACGCGTCGGCGTCACCCCATGGAAGTGCTGCCCGACCTGTACACGCTCGCGGAGGCCCTCGATGTGGCGACGCTGCGCGAGATGCGGCAGAATGACACCAACTCAACAAGTCCAAGCGCACCTTATGCGCGCTCTTCACCGCATCGCTCACGAGGCGAGGTCACGGCAGCTTCCATGAACGAGCGTGCGCTGGCGATTGCCTTCGCCGCGCACATGGAGGCTGCCGATACGCTGGATGTGGACTACGTGAACACTGCACACGAGCTCATCGTGGCAGAAGTCCGTGATGAGGAAACCCGCGAGTACGTCGAGATGCGAGACGTGGTTCGTCTGCTGGAGGCGCAAGAGAAGGAGCGTGTGCGTCGCCAGCGCGTCACGGCAGCACCCACGCATGTTGGTACCATGACACATACAAATCCACGCGCATCGCACCGGGCCTCTTCGGCCAAGCCGCACCGAGCAACCTCTGCGCCGGCCGCGCAGGTGGACAGCACCGCATCTCACCGCAGCTCCGTCGCGGCGACGCAGGAAGAACAAGCCACGCTGGTGCGTGCGCTCTCAATTCGCCAACGTGTCGGTGCTGCGGCGGTCTCGGCGATGCGGACAGATATTCGCCAGAGCTGGATATCTGTCGATGACTCACCGGCTACGGGCGCACTTCTCCATCGCGTGAGCGGCGCCTCCGCGTTTGAACGGCAGTCCAACGGACAGAACACGCTTCATGCCGCCGCCGCCGCCGCTGCTGCTGCTGTCGCGTCCTCAGGAGATGGCCTACGGCTGAGCTACAGTGCAGCCAGCCAAGGTTCATCCAGCGTGCCGGCCTACTTCCCGACTCAGAGCCCTCACACCTCTGCTGATGAGGATCCGTTCGCGAACGTCGCCCCGCTGCGTCTTAGCAGTGGCGGAGCGCTCCGGCAGGATCACGCGCGGCTGTCGACCTCGAGCCCACACGTCCACGGTGCCGCGATTCGCCGCTCTCTGCTGGGCCACGGCAGCCTGGCGAGTAGCGTGCGCAGCACAGAGGCAGTGGAACCGACAGGGCAGCCACACGCGAGCCACGCGCAGACACAGTGCTCACGCCCGAGTAGTGCACCTGGTGATGGGCGCGGCCACCAAGCTCCTCCGCGTGCAGCGTCGCTGTCGTCGGCTAGCGCTGGAGGCTCACAGATGCTGGGCCCGGTGGAGCTTCTCGCGGTGGATGCCCTCCGGCACCGTTATGGCGTGCAGACGACAGCCGCCTCGCTCTCGCTGTCGTCGAACTCGATGAACTCCTCTCCGCGGGTGGCGGCACCGAGCAGCACGGAGGCCGCCATGCACGAAGCTGCCTTGCGGGATGCCGTGACGCAGGCTTCGCCCGGCCGTCAAGCCCGTCGTCTTTCGTTGACGACCGCCACGACCTCGCCGGCGAAACTGGCACGGCCTGATCGTGTCCCTACCACAGTTCCCTCGCCTGGGACTGCGGAGAAGGCGGCCGACGATGACAGCCGCGAGCAGGGCAGACTCGAGGAGGATCCTCTGCTTCGCATGAAGGAGGCACAACGGGCAGAGGCGTGGCTCTACAGCACGACCTACACTCTCTCGCAGCCTCTCCTTCTCGTGGCGCCTGCAGAGGATGACCGGGCGACGAGCCCTGGGCTGGGTCTTGTGGACTTTGTGTTGGAGGGGGAGCTAGAGGCAGAAACAGAGATAAATGCAGAGATTACCACCACCACGCCCCAACAGCGACCACAACCTGGCGCACGGCTGACGGTGGCGAAACGGCTCGATCTGGACGCGGAGTCTTTGGTGCAGACCCCCGCACGACACACCACCAATACCACACCAGAAAAGGCGTGCGAGAAGAATGCGAACGCGCACGATGCGCAGGACCCTGCGCACGGGGGCAGCAGCTCCCCGCCCTCTCCACCTCCCTTTGTCTCAACACCCTTCTTCATGACGGAGTCGGACGTCGGACAGCCGGTGCCAAACTCTTCCTCAGCCGGCAGCAAGCCCCCGACCCCGCAGCGGTCGCAGCACGCGACGAGGGAGCCAGGGCTTGACGCCGCCTCGCTTCTCGCCGTCATGACATCTAGCGCAACCAAGTGCGGTGGTGCTGGTGGCGTGGCGTCGTCTCCCATGCCGCCTCACCGACCTCCACGCAGCCCCTCCCCGCTCGCCGGCAGCGGCACGGCCATGGCCTTGTCACCACCGAGGGCGACGATGGCTGCCGCCCCCCCAACGCGCAACCGCTTACCTCAAGTGGCGCTCTTTTCACCAGGCACGTCCATGCCAGCCGAGCAGCTCTTCGCGGACCTCCCCGTGCGTGCAGAGGCGATGCACGACGGCGGCGCCACACTCGCCTCGACCTTCTCACACACAGAAGACGGCGTGTGGATGGAGACCTCACCCGGTCCACGCGCAGGCGCCTCTGCTGGTGGGAGTTCATCGCAGTGGTGGCAGAGCATGACAACCACGAATGCGCTCAACGCACGCAGTGGCTCTGCACGGCCTGCCTCGCAGCGACCGAACTCACGCGGGCAGGCGCCACGGCTTGCCCACACCGGTGTCGTGCCTTCATCGCTGCGGCACGCCGGGTTGTCTCGTCCAGCTACCACGGCAGCAGCCACCACCGCCATGAACACAACCGCATCCTCTTCCGTCGCGCCACGACAGGGTGAGACGGGTCGTCTAGGTGGGCTCGCCGTTTCGGCTGCTGCTCTGCCAGCTGGTGTCTCCTCACGACCGCCATCGGCACCGCCGCTGTTTGGAACGGTGCCCATGCCATCTCGACCCGCCACCAGCCGCCGAGAGAGAGGCCAGACGGAGAAGAGCAGCACCGCCGCGACGACGATGACACTGCCGCCTCGTGCAAAGGGCAAGAAACACATCAACGACCTCTTTCCAACCATTTGAGCCCAGACCACGACAGGAGCTTGAGCTGAACAGGGGTTCTCAACACCTTACTTGCAGGACGCGTTGCGTGCATGGGGACTTATTCCCGCCCCCCTTTTTTTTCCTTTGCTCACTACACGTGTCTTTCTTTCCGTTTCGTGAACATGTACAGACGATACGCTCTGCGATCTTGCCCCTCTCTTTTTGTTATTGCACTCATCTTGCAATACAACAAAAAATGTTATCTTTTTTTTTTTACCGTTCGTTCTCTCTCACTGTGAAGAGTGATACCGCAGATATCCCTTTCTTTTTCTCTCGGTGCGTGTGTGTGTATGATTGTGCGTGTATATCGACGGGGACCTGTCTTGGATCCCCCCCTTCTTTCCTTCTTCCTCGTGGATCCGATGCGTTGCGATGTGCACTAATACGGCGTACTGCCCGGTGCGCTGTGCGGTAGAAAAGTGGCACACACACACACACACACACAGCGACACTCTAGTTGTCGTAGGATTACATTTCTGTTTCCAATAGCTATCATTCACACACATATTTGCATTCACTTCCACACATTCATGTCACCCGTCTCAAACGTCTCTTTCCATGGTTAGGCCAACGATCAAACTTGAACACCACTGAACACACCTTTTTTTTCTCTCTTTTGCAAACCACACCTTTCTCTCCTGTTGAGCAAAAAAAAAAAAAAAGCGATCGATAGAGAAGAGAACAAATAAACCGGAAAATGCTTCGTCTTCGTGAGTTTGAACGGACAGTGGCGGAGCCCGATGAAACTTTCCGCCGCACAGCTGTTCTGCATCTGCGGCCTCCTCCTTCAGAGGATGAATTGCGGAACGCTCATCGCCGTGGAGTACGGGTCTCTTGGGAAGAAGGTATCGAGGAGCACCCAGGTCAGCGCGTCAGCAAGTGCTGCTGCGTCTTCCACAAGAAGAAACTGTTCGGTGAGAGCAGCAGCGATGAGGACGATAGCTGCAGCAGCAGTGACGAAGACGAGCACGGTGTCACCCGCGAGGCCGGCGCCGATGGAAGCAGTCAATTCTGCTGTGACCATCAACACGGTGATGTCGCGAAGAAACACTCCCATCGCCCTAAATGTACTCAGAAGCATTGCTATTGCGAAACGCGATTCCACTGATGCAACGGAAAAAAAATAGCATCACTATCATCAACACAATCTTCATGACGCCCCGTACACCCACGCACAATCATGCACACACATATGCACTGTTGTGGTTGACGTTCACCTCATGTCGAGTATGTCTGTCAATGAATGCATCTGCCCCTCTTACGTTTTGTGCACGTGAACCTCTCTATTGCATTTCTTCTTCTCTTGCTTCACAGCTCTCTGAGATAAAGACTTATTTTGTTTTTGCTTTACAATCAGGCTTCTTAGCCACACGGGTTGTCTTGTTTTTTCTTACTTTGGTTCTTATTTTGAGGAGATTTTGTGGCTGGTGCAAATTCGTTCTTCTCCTCATGTGGCCGTCAAAAGAGTACAGAAAAGCCGCTTCTTCCATCCATACACACACACACAAAAAAAAAAAAAACATCGAAACATAAATGTCAATAACGTAGACGTCTAACGCCACACCAATGATCTCGTGTGAGGATGACGTTGACAACGGCCTCTGACCACCCTTCTGCCTTGTGGAATGGGTGAAAGGCTTTCGCGAGGCACAGCTGCGTACCTCACCGATACACCATACAGACCTGTGTCACGGCGTGATGAACGAAAAAAAAAGAAAGAGAGAATACGAACCAGGCACTGTTGTCCACAATCGCGTACCGTGATGAACGGCTCGGAATACACAGCATTTTTTTTTTGCCCCTTCTCCCCCTTCCCACACGACACACAGCTCCTCTTCTATCCTCCTCGTCTCCTTGCAACATTTCAACACATTGAACGATCAAAACAACAACAACAAAAAAAAAAAAAAGAATGAAGAAACAGCATTTTCTTTGCTTTGCGTTCCTTCTTTTGTGCTTGACATCACATTCTCAATTTTGTCCCGCAAAGGCCTACATTCCCTTGCCTGTTTCCGTTTTTTCTTTCTTCTACGCGTCTTACAATTTTGATTGATTCTGGCGTGAACGTTTCAGGCGGTAGTGAGTCGAAAATAAACAAAAAGGAAGAAGAAAGAACGAAAACGAAAGGAAATTCTTATCCTTTTCTCTTGAATTTTCACTTTTCATCCTTTTTCTTTCTTTCTTAGTTCCGTGGCCTCTTTTAACGCACCTTTTGTTTTTCTTTTTTCCCTCTTTTTTTTTTCTCCTGTCTCCACCAGAGAGGTAACTGCGTAGCCATTGCCTCGCTATTTGCGTTGTTTTTTCTTTTCTTTTGTTCTTATCTTTCTTTCTTTTTTTCTTGACCGACTTTCGTTGTCATTGCCATCCCAGGTATAAGTATTTCTTTCCTCTTTTAATTTTCTGTGTGCGCTGCTTCGCTGAACCGCGTCATCGGCTCTTTTTTTTTTCTCCTTCACTTGAAAAAAAAAAAAAAAGGAGGACGACTACAAGACTTTTTAGCTAGATAAGTCTTCACAGAAATTCACTCGAAGAAAAGAACAGAAAAAAAAAAGATAGTTGTATCATATTTTTTTTCTCTCTCTCTTGTACTGCTCTTTTCGTGGAACCGTTTTTTGTTGCTGTTCCCATTTCCTTTTGATTGAAAGCCTGAAAAAAAAAAAAACGACCTTGCTCTTCTCTTTCCTTTTCTTCCTACGCTTCTGGCGCGCTCTTGTTTTCTCCCAGAGACGCCTGAGCTTGTGTGTACGTGCGACCTAAAAACCATCGCAGAGTGTCGATCTGTCTTACTATCTTTCATCGCCTATTTTCACATCACTCTGCACCGCGCCCGCTTTTTTCTTTTTTTTTTT
The DNA here is from genome assembly GCA_030849605.1 of Wallacemonas sp. 195SL. Lineage (NCBI taxonomy): Eukaryota > Euglenozoa > Kinetoplastea > Trypanosomatida > Trypanosomatidae > Wallacemonas > Wallacemonas sp. 195SL. The sequence goes on along the minus strand of JASANS010002417.1, from coordinate 76,390 downwards.
CTTTTCTTGGTCTGGCTGCAGTGAGCTTAGATTTTTTTTTTTTTTTTTGCGTGCTCGTGTTTGTGCGAGTGCACTTGGTCGGATATTTGCACAAGCATATTTAAAAATAAAAAAATAGTTGCCGCTCATACTTTTAACGCTCATTGGTGGACAAAGACACAACAGCAACATCCGCAAAAAACAAAAAAACACAATACGCCCTTGAGCACTCATCAGGTGGCGTGTGTTACTACAAACGCAAAGCACACGAACGCACGCACAGATTAGTTCGTAGCAATTATATTTGAGTCTTTTCTCGGGGTCACCATTTTCTTTTCTTTTTTTTGTTTTTAAAACTTTATTTCACCCTTGCCGCTGAAATTTCTTTGTCGTTCTCCTTTTTTTTTTCTTGCTGTGATCGCGATCATCTGACCTCGTTGCCAATTGGGTGTTTATATATTTTCCGTGATTTTTTTTTTTGACTATTGGACTCGTTACTTTTTGTTTTGTGTGCGCTTAACTATATATATATTTGTAATAGTTGATGCCGAAGCAGCTCGGGAAGTACTGGATCTCCAAAGTAGATGCCCAATGCAGCGTTGGTTGTGCTGTCTACGAAGGTTGCGAGGATCCAAGCAATGCGGTGGCGAACCAGGAGGTCTCCTTCATGGACATGGGTGCCTCCCTCGGCCAGAACAGAAGCGCTCGCCGCGGCTCGAGCAGTGCAGCGGGGTCTGATTCTGTGTTTACCCCAACTGTGCGCGTGAAGGCGTACGACCGAGAGGTGATTAGCCTGCCCACACTTTCTGCGAACATCAAGCTCCAGGAATCACTGGCGCGGAGACGGTACCAGCTGCGACTGCGCTACGCACAGGTGTATGCGGCTCGTCATGGAGGCGATCCCGCGGCGGTGGCGGCCGCGCTGCTTCACCGAGGGTCGCATGGCATGTCGCTTGACAGCACAGCAGACCCCCTCGAAGCCACCGTTGGCAGTAGCTTAGACCTGCCCACCACGAGTGACATGCCCGACGAGGCCGTTCCCTTTCTCTACCTCAGCTCTGAGCACGTTCTCCTTCTCAAAGACAAGATGCAGTCGCGCTCCAAGATTATCCTGATTCGAGACTGGATGACGGACAACATGGTGAGCATAATCTCGCACGGTCGCCTACCGGAGGAAGGTGCCTTCTTTTACTTTTTCCAGCTCCTGCAAGCGGTCTACTTTCTGCACAGCTACGGCATTGTGCACCGTAACATCGCTGCGGAGCATCTTCACCTCACGGCAGACGGTGCCGTGCTGCGTCTGGGAGGCATGAGCGCGTCGATTCACATGCATGCTGCCGCAGCCAACGCACCCGCCGACCTGCCTCCGCCAGGCAGCTACGGTCTGTGCAGCCACTGCAGTGGCCCAGTACCAATCGTCGCAGACGTGTCCCGCCTTAACGCAACGAACAACAACAACAACAGCACCCCAAACAGCGCAACAGCATCGGGTACCGCCACCACACCCTCTCCTGGCGTTAACACTCTCATGACGACCTGTCGGCGTTGCGGCGTTCAACAGAACCGCATGCAGCTCCTTCGCACGCTCACCGGCAGTCCAGGCTACCTCGCGCCGGAAGTACTCGCCTATCGCCCCCCAGCCTCATCACTGATGAGCTCGCAAGCGCCATCAGGTTCGCTGATGACCTCGATGAACCCCATGTCCCCAATGATGTCGGCGGCACCTGCAGCAGTACCTGGCGTCGCAGGGCAGCGCAGCGCGTTGGAGGAGGCGCAGGCGCGAGATGTGTGGTCATGCGGCGTGGTGCTCTTCTTCATGCTCACGGCAACGCTCCCTTTTGATCCTGCAGGGCAGGCCGCGGCTGCCGTGGGCACCGCACAGACCGACTTTAGACGCACGCCGGAGGAGATCGACGACACGTGCGCGAGGATTGTTGCCTGCCAGTATCAGATCCCTTCATATGTTTCAGCCCCGGCACGGCAGCTCATCGCGAGCCTGCTCGAGCACGATGCCTCACGCCGACCAACCGTAGCACAGGCCATGTCGTACGCATGCCTCGCTCAAGCGCGTGCGACCTTAACGACAGGAATGTAGAAGGAGAAGTCTCAGCTCCCCCCCCAAAAAAAAGAGAGGGAAAGTATTCAGCCGAGCCGTCCATTCACCAATCAAAACAAAGAAAAGGACAAACACTACGAGCAGCATCATTTGCATCAATAGCGTTCTGAAAAAGAAAAAAAAGAAGAAGAAAACAAAACTATCAAAGCCGAGACGAAATAAACAGTATCCCCTTTTTTTTCTTTTAGTTTTCCCGGTCACACACACACACACACGCACACAACTACAGACATGCGCACATATCACACAAATACTCTTTTTTTTTTTCACAGTTGTTTTCCGCCCCACTCAAACGCAATGTTCCACTGAGTGGCAGCACAAAAGGAGAGAAAAAAAAAAAGAACTTACAAATTTTATCTAAAAATATGTGTACCTTTTGTCTTTTGTTTTGTTTTGGCTTGCTACTCTACTGAATATATTGCTTTCTTGTGTCTGCATAGTTAAAGGTGACGAGACCTTCATTCTGACAAGCAAAAGAACGCCAATGAAAAAAAAAAACAAGCTGACAAATGCTTTGGCAAATGAGATTAAAAAAAAAACAGCAACAACAAGTGCAATCTGGTTCAAGAGAATAATTTAAAAAAAAATAAGAAGATTAAACGAGTACTCTGCGAGCTATATCTCTCTCCCTTTTTCTTTTACTTGATTTTTCTTTTGCCTTTTTAAATCCTATTTTAACTTCATATCATTCACTCAACGCGTTGGTCTACGTGAGCCTTCACTAGCAAGCTTTAATTTGTCTTTTTGTTCCTTTTCGATGTGTTTTTTTTCCTGTAGTTGTCCCCACTTTCCTTTTTTGTCTTTTTTTTTGTTTCTCTTCCCACTTTTTTTTTCTCTTCACCGATGAGTGTTCTTTTTCATCGCCTTTGTTACCCATATCATGTTTTCTGTTTCTTTTTCTTTAGTCCAACGGAATTTTTACCACAAAAATTTCTTGTGCTACTTGAAAAAAAATCAATTTGTCCTGTTCTTTCGTTCTGTGCTGAACCTTTTCTCTTTCCCTTTTTCTGATAATGTTTTTTTCTTTGCAGGCATATACTGTATTTGGTTTGCCAACTCTTTCTCTTTTCCTCTACTTTTTGCTCCGTTTACATGAACTACATGACATTGCCGACAGAAAGTATGGTCCAAGTAACAGCAAAAAAGTATCAAAAACAAAAAGGAGACCCAAACAAATGCATCAACTGAAAATGTCGCCTTCATCTGTTAATCTATATGGACAGCACGGCTTTTTTTTTTTTTGCCTATCACCTTTTTTTTTTTGCTATTTCGTGTAGTACGATCACTGAGATCATACTTGAACTAACAAAATAGAAGTGACGTTTAAATGAATCGAAAAGTGTTGAAAAAGCCGCGTCATTGTACGGGTTTACTTGTTTCAACTACTTTTTTTTTTTTTTAGCATGTGTTTCTTTTCCCAGTTTTCACTATCTCAACGGAATATCGGCGCTAATTGCCTCTATGCTTGGTTTCGTTTTTCATCCTTCTTCCTTCTTTTTTTTCTCCTGATGTTTTTTGTTTTGCCTTTTTCTGCTTTTCTGTACACACATTTTCTTCTTCTTCACTCGCCACTTCTCGCACTCGCTTTTCTTGAGGACTTGTGCCCCCACGAAATGGCATTTTTTTTGACCATGCAAACCACAGCGACAGCTGCACCAACAACGAAAATAAAACAAACAAAAAAGAAGTCAGTTATGTGCTCTCTCTCCATACACACTTCGCTGTGTGAATCACCACACACCTGTCAGGTCTACGTGGTCATCAGCGCTGTCAGACACAGCGGAAGATCTCGTCTTGCCTCACGTTTGTGTACAAACTGAAACAAAAGAAGAATTGCGTACTGCGAGCAATTCATTGAGCAAATCAAAGCACACCGAACTGAGACACGCGCACAGACTGTGTTTTAAATTGTCTTGTCAGGTCACTACTTTTCATGTTTTTTGTTTCAGGCTCACTGCATTGCATCCTTCGTCGTTCTCTCCATTTTGACACACACTCACACACGCACACACACCATCTTCAATCTCTGCTTTTGATCTTTGCCCATTTTCACGTGTTGCCTGTCGACACCTTTTTCTCTCTCTCTCTCTCTATCTGGCAGAAAGGTGACGTAAAAGAAAAGAAACACACACGCTCGTGAATCGTTCCGGTCTCTCCAACAACGCACGACAGCGCATCATCAAGAACGAATAAACATCTCAGAAGAGCAAAAACAACAACAACAACAACAAACTGAATACCAACTGTGGCACAAACCAAACAAGAAATTATCAGTGGAGAGTCGTCATTACACACACACACACACACACACACACATTTAGTCTTTTTCTTGTAATTATTTCTTGCTTCTTTAATCTCCTTTTTCTCTTGTTGTGTTGTTTCTCGTTGACCTTCTCTCTCTCTTTCTCTCTCTTCCCCTCTTTTCTGTATTCGAAATCCTCTTCCTCCTCTTTTTTTTTTTTTCCAAAAGCCACTCGCCTCAGACGCGCGATGTCGTCTTCACCGAACGGAACCCCGAGTCTATCGCGCACAGTTGTGATCGCTGCGGCTGCCGCGGCCAGCGCCAGCGCCTTGTCGAGCACAATTGTCTTTTTCGCCGTGGCTCAGCTTTTGCGCAGTGCGTCTCGCGTCCACACCCACAACACGCATCGCACTGAGCGTTCAGAAGCTGTAACGAACACACCCACCACGGCACGAAGCTCAGACGCCTCTCATGATGCCGCCCCCCGAGCCGGTGTGCATCGTCAGGATTCCCTCTTCGCGTGGTGTTTGCGACGTTTGTCTGGGAAACCGATCTCATCGGATTCGAGTGACAGTGGCAGCTCTCAAGACGACGAGAACGACGACGCACACCACGCGTGTGTCACGAACGGAAAGACACGCGCACTCGGACTTCCCGCACCGCTAAGCAATCGAGTCGACCCCACGAGGCCACACCCGCTTTCCAACACCACGGGCCTCGCCGCCACCGCCAAGACACCCGCGGAAGCCCAGAAGGAAGCGCGGCGATCGACCTTGGGGAGCAAAGGTCCTCGGGCGTACCACACGCAGGACGGTGGCATCATCACGCAGTACATGAGCGCGACGACACGCCTCGAAACGGATGAGCACCTGAAGCAGAGAGCAATGCAGCGGCGTGATACCGTCGCCCTGGCGGAGCGCAGAACGGCACGGCAGCTGGCCGCCACGACCACGGCCGCCGCTCTCGCGAAGCAGCCTCCGACAGGCGCAATGGATTTGGCCGTCTTTGATGCTCAAATGCGCCTGGCTGCGGCTCCGTCCGGCGATCCTCGAGCCGGCTCCGTTCATCCGGTGGCGACAATGCTCGCGCAGGTTGGGCTCGAAAGTGGCGGTGACGAGGGCGATCTCGCGCGGCGCAACTCCCAATCGATGAGCCTGATGAGCTCTGCTGTGGCGATGCCGCTGCCGCAGAATCCGATTTACCGTGTTGTCATCACGGGTGGGCCTTGCAGCGGCAAGAGCACGTCCATGGAGTACCTCAAGGCGGAGATGGAGAAAGTTGGGTACGCGGTCTATCTGGTGCCAGAGGTGGCGACGATGCTCATGACGGGTGGTGCACGCCTGTGGCTGACTCCGGAGGAGGCTAAGGAAGAGGAGGAGGAAGAAGCCGCCAAGGCGCAGCGCATGGCCATTGTCAAGTCGTATCAGCAGCGTATTGCGAAGCTGGAGATGGCGGTGGCGGCGGTCTCGAATGAATGGGATGATGAGGCACATATTGCGCAGTTGTGCGCCGTTGACACCAACACACCCACCGCATCAGATGCCAGTTACGCTGGCGCTGAGACGGGAAAAGGTCGTGAGTCCGATAGCCGCACAGAGCCGTTGCTCTCACGCAAGAAGATCACCATTCAGCGTGTGGTGCTGCAGCTCATGATGATGTTGGAGGACTGCTTTTACGAGCTCGCCGCGATGCGTGGGAAGCCGTCGGTCATTTTCTACGACCGTGGCACGATGGATGGCAGCGCGTACTGCACCGATGCGGAGTGGGCTGAGATTCTGCGTGTCACGGGCTACACCGATGAGGAGCTGCGCGACACACGCTATGATGCCGTCGTGCATCTGGTGACCGCGGCCCTCGGCGCGGAGGAGTACTACACACTGGAGAACAACGCCACGCGTCACGAAACGCGCGAGGAAGCGATTGCGCAGGACATGGCTACACGCAACGTGTGGCGCGGTCATTTTCTCTTCTACGTGTGCGATAACTCGACAAATTTTGAGACCAAACTCGAGCGTGTGGCACGCTTTGTGCGCAAGGTCATCGGCGACACACCAACGGGTGCCGCAGACGGAGACGCGAAGGACGCATCCTCACCGATGCCAACATTCGGAAGCCACAGCACAAGTACGCCCTCCACCTCCACGGTGATGCCGAATGATCTTCAAGAACTGGCGTACATCATGACAGGCAGACGCACCTCGAACAACCACATCCTACTGAGTCCCTCCAACAGTCGCGAACGGTCTCTTTCTCCGTCGATGGGCATCAGTGCACATGGCACTCCGGTGCCTGGCCACGTTGGTTTCCCGAGCGAGACCTCAGGGCTTGATCACAGCGTGCTTCTCGATGTCAATGCGACGACGGTGGGCACGACGATGATGCCCACGGCTGGCACGGCGACACATCGCGGAGCAGGGCGTGCTGCTGCTACTGGTGGTGGTGCCGGTGGCATGGTGGCGACGGTGGTGCCGACGATACTACAGAAGGACTGCGATGGGCTGAGCTTAACGTCTCCAGTCGATAGCACACACCCCTTTGCAGACAACGACAGCAACTCTCTCCACAGCACGTCCCCGCAAGATTCAGACCCAGCCTTGCCGAATGGCTGCACTGCGGTGGAGAAGGAGCAGGTCCGCCACGCGAACTCACCGACAGCAGGACCCACACCGCTTGAGAAGGAGGTGGCCGCGGAGCCGAGTGCGACGCCAGGCTTCGAGGTTGGGCCCGATGGCGCGCCACGACCGACGCGGCGCCGCGTGACCTTGCAGCCGAGCGATATTGCGTGTGCTGCGGCCGCGGCTGTTGTGGCAGATAAGCAGCATCGCATGGGAAGTGAAGACTCCAGCGAGCCCGCTGCGAGCGAGCCGTCTCCCTCTCCAGATATCCCAGAAACAGCGCGCACAGCCAGCCTGGCCTCTGGGCACACGTGCGAGGGCAGCCACAGCAGCAAGCCTCTTCGTCGGCAGGACTTCAGCGGGTCCTTGCGGCTGAACGAAGAGGATTTGCATCACTCAGACAGCGGCTTCACGCTCGGGGCTAGCATGCTCGTCAGCGGCGCAGCGGCCAGCGATGGTCAGCAGCCACAACCGCCACGTCAGAGCAGCCCAGCGGCCACGTTCGCTGAATCGGCTGCGGAGGGTCTGCAGAGGCACTTCATGATCCGTGCTATGGATGCCTCTCAGATTCCGGAGAATGCGGTGGAGTCGGAGATCACGCTCATCACGTTGGTCCCAACACGGATGGAGTACTTGTCAGAGACAATTATTCGCGTCGTGCGCAGTGGCGGCACATCTGCCTCGACCCGCCCCGTGTACCTCCGTCGCGTTGAGTTCGCGCGCCGACCTGCGTCGAAGACGGCGCCAAGCGATCCGCAGCGGAGCATTCGTAACTTGACGACACGCACATTAACTCGTGACGCCTTTTTCCGTCTCGCCCAGTTCTTCGACCCCGCGCAGCCGCTGGTGAGGAAGCAGGTGAAGCGGTTTCTTCACGGGTTTCACCAGCTCTCGGTTGTCTCTTTCTTGGAGCCGGAGGAGCTGCGAGGGGCAGCGCGTGTGGTGTGCTCGGCGGAGGTTTCCGCCGATGACTTGCCTGAATGGATTGACGTGGAGGAGGTGTCACTGATTGGCCGTGATGTTCTCGTGTGATGTACTCAACCGGGCACGCGCGCGCGTGTGTGTGTGTGCGTGTGTGTGTGAGCGAGTGTGTGTGTGTGTGTATGGACAGCACCACGCAAGAGTGAAAGAGGGAGGGCTGTCATAATTCTGCGTTTTGTTTTTGTTTTGTCTTCTTCTTGCGTCTCGCAGAAGCCGCACTAACCTGTACTACTAGTTGACTCTTTTAACAATAACGGGGAGCGAAATATCTACTTGAACGCACACACACACACACACGTCGAAAGGGGGTTTATCAATGTGTGTGTGTGTGTGTGAGGTCTCATTCTTTTCTTTCTTTGATTCCACTTTTCTTTTTGTCCTCTACAAGTTCTCTTCTTTCTGTGTTTCAAATCACTTGTTATACCTCATTTAAGAAAGAGAAATAAAAGCGCGAGCCAGAGAAAGAGAGAGAGAGAGAGAGACAAACAGGCGCATACATGCGTCCAAACAAATAATGTAAACAGATACACACGTACACACACACATAAGCACTAGTTTCTAGTGAAGTTGTCGCTGTGGAACAGTTCTCTTTCTTTTCTTTGTTCACCCTTCTTCTCGTGTTTCTTTCTTTTTGTTTTTGCTCTGAAAACAAAAGGAAAGTATTTTGTCGGTTCGCTCGTCATTTGTTGTTGCTGATTTCTTCATTTTTTTTTCTCGCTTCTACACGCCACTAGTAGGAATCATGTGGTAGCCAAAGTGAGCGACTCTTCACTGCACTTGATACCCCCCCCCCGCCCCCATCTCTGCCATCGATAAGCTGATTCTCGAGCCCAACAACAACAAGAAAAGTAAAATAAGAGATGCGATGGAAGACCCAACAAGACAATGAACCCTCTCCTCGCTTCATGTATTCACATGAAACAGAAGGAAACAACAACAACAAAAAAAGAGAAACACAGTGAATATATGGAGGAAAACCATCACGCACGTCAGCTTAAGATCAAATGCGTTTCTCTCTTTCTCTCTCTCTCCTTCTGGTCACATTTGCGAGGAGAAGAGGAACTGCCGTGAGTTTTTTATTATTATTCTGCCCCCCCCCCCCCCCCCCACACACACACTTTGTATTTCTTGGTGTGTCCGTACCTACGAGCCACACAGTCAGCTAATTTTTCTTTTTCGGTATCGCATCCGTGTATAACTTCCACGTATTCAACTAATTTGTTTTCTTCCTCGCCGTCATTCCTCTTTCTTTTTCTTCTTCTTCTTTTTTTTCTTCACCCACCTCTATTACTAGGCGCGTCCGCGGTGTAGCCTCGACCTTGCCTAGATCTTTGTTTCCTGTTCATTCATAGTTTGTGCTTTTACTTTTGTAGACGCATTGTGTTTTTAGCGCGACTTCTTTCTTTCTTTCCCTCCCTCCCTCGCTCTCGCTTTCTCTCTCTCTCTGCTGGTGGAAATGCACGCGCTATCGATCGCCCTTCGAACTCGCGGGGTGATGCACGCCGCTGCACGTCTCGCGATGGTTTCGCCGCGCTGTCCTTTTAGGTCGACACGCCCCCAAGCCGGCAGGCAGAGCAGCACATCGGCGCTGCTGTGCTCACACCGTGCGTGGTCAAACACGGCTGCTCGGCTCGGCAATGCCTCACGCTCTCTCGTCACGGCGGAGGATCTTCGACGTGCCTTGTCGGTACTTGGGTTGTCTGCAAACTGCACCGATGCCGAGATCAAGTCACAGTTCCAGCAGTTCGCCAAGGCGAATCATCCTGACACGTTCTCTCCAACCGCAGGTGACGCTGATGAGGCGACGACGCGCAAGAAGGGTGAGGCACGCATGTTCGAAGGCACTCAGGCGTACCAGCTTTTGCGTCAACTCACCTTCGACGATCGCCAGCGCATTCTGAACGAACAAAGATTTCGCAGTAGTGACGCCGGTGGTTTTCAATACTCTGAGGAAGAATACCGCAAGGCACAAGCCGCGTACGAGGGACGCCGCCGCCGCACCGGTGCGTCCTCGTCGATGGACGCCGAGACAGCCGCCTTCAACGCCGACTTCTTTAACCCCAACACACACCAAGGCCGGACGCACACGTCTCAATTCAATCAATTCCAAGACCGCATTCGCAATGATCGCCAGCGACGGGCATCATACAACATGCACTCGAGACGCACGGCAGATGGCGAGCGGGTGAAGTCGACTGGCCCCTCCGGCTCAGGCTTTCGCCTCAACTTCTTTGACCGCACCTGGGAAGAACTCAAAGACATTCGACGCATGTATCACGACACGCCAGGCTTTGCCGGTATGGACGGCAGCCGCTACGATACCGATGCCAACGCTGCGCGCGCCGGGCCTGAGCTCAAGTACAACCCTCACTTGAAGCAGTACTTGACGATGCGGCAGCGCGCGCGTGAAAAGAAGGTGCTTGACAACGCGATCGGAGGGGCCGTCACGGCGGCTCTGTTCTTCGTCGCTTGCTTCGCCATGGCCGTGCTCACCGTGGCTGGGTATCGCAAGATTGAAGCGAATCGCAACTATGAAGCGATCCAAAAGCGACGACAGGAAGAGCGTGGTGGTGGTTAGGGAGGAGAGAAGAATGGAGAGCGAGAGAGAGGGGACGGAATCACTCTCTCGCTCTCTTTGATAGTATACGTCTCTCGGTCTACCCCCCCCCCTCCCCTCGATTTTTTTTTCTGTCTTAGCGAGCTTTTTTTTTTTTGTGTAGTGCCATCTCCATCCACTGGTGCCTCACAAGCCCCAGAGGCGTTAGTTATAGGACACTCACAGCAGACAATGGACGAGCGTGAAGAAAAGCGGCACCCCAATTAAGCCAGATGTGACATTGATGCGCTCATCACATACACGTTCTCTCCTTTTTCCTTTGTCAGGTTCTCTGTCATGCTGTCGCTGAGACGCATTGAGTTGCCATGCTTCACGCTCTTGTGACACGGCAGACAAACAACTAACGAAGGAATCAAGAGACCGAAAATGGCTCGGCTGGACACCAGTATTTACTGCTTTCACGCTATCACGATCGTCTTCCTATGCCTCTCTTTTTCTCTCTCTCTCTCTCTTGTCTACACTTTAACGCTTTGCTTAATTGTCAATTCAGTAGGTTCCTCTCACACGTAGTTAGTTTTTTTTTTATCTTGGCGAGAAAAATAAGGAAGTAATCTCGAATAACAAAAAGAGAGTAAAGATAGGTGTTCCGCCAATAAGTATTAAAAAGAAGATACTAGAAGCAAAAGACTCTCTTTTCTTACCTCTGCTCTGGTTCTTCGTATTTCTTTCACCCTTTCTGTTTGTTCTTGGGGTTCCGATCTGTCTCTTTTTTTTTTCCCCTTCTTCCTTCTCTTATTGTTTTCGCTTTCTTTCTTTTTTTCTACCTAGTTTGTGCGCCAACGCCTTCTTTCTGAAGTGTATTCTCTTCTCTCTCTCTCTTTTTTCTTTTCCATTTTTCTTCTTCACCAAAAACAACAACAACAACAACAAAAAAAATCGGCTCTAATGTCAACCGAACCGCTCCGCACGGTGGCGTCACCAGATGATTCGCAGCAAAAAGAACCCGCGAGTACGCTCTTCCGCGATAGTGAGAATCACATTTGCACGGCCATGACCGCGGACGACGTGACGCTGCACATCAACCCCACTATCCTCGAAGGCGTGCACCACCCATCGGAGCGCGCCGCTCTCGTCTTCACAGACGCTCTTCACGCTGCGGAGGAGTACTACCGTCTCTTTTTTACTAGTGTTAACGACATCGAAGCCGATCTGCGCAAGCGCGTGTTTGAGAGCAACGGGAGTGGTGTACCGATGCGCGCGGAGGAGGAGCTCGCGGTGGGCCGCGCATGGGTGAACGAGCTCCCAGGCGGCTCTTCGGATGAGGACGAGACCGCCAAGAGCAGCAATCCCTCTCTTCACCGTCGCCGCACGGTGCGCATGCTGCATGTCCGCAACACACCATATCACACCTTCTTCCCGCCGCCAATCAGCGGGCGCCACTCCCGTGCGATTATTCGAAGTCTCCTGCACGGACGCGCCCCGCAGCCCTTTGCGGAGTGGGTTTGGGAAAAGGCCAAGGGCCAACAATACGCGACGCCAACGGTGCCGCACCCAACACCAGCGGAGCCACTGGCTACCCCCACCACTGCAAACGAGGCCTACCACGCGGTGCCAGCCACCACGACGACCTCTACACTCTGTGGCGCGGAGATGACGACGACAAAGAAATCAGCTCCTGCGGCAGACGGGGCTTCCCAAGCCCACGCCTCGGCCTTGGTGAACGTGGCAGGCACCCATCATGTCAGCCACAGCCATAGCGACCCTCACCACCCGCACCCCCACGCTCACCACGACCACGTACTTGCCGGTGATGCCGATCACGTCGGCGCCGATGTCACCAGCTTAGGCACCGCCTCCGACTCGCCCCTGGATATGGAGAGCAGCCTACGCAATCTCTCTCCTGTCGGCACCCACGGTGGTGAGGGCGAGGGCGAGGCCGGCGGCATACCTCGCGCAGCCTCCAGCACACACATGCCACTGAGCGGGCGGGCAGCGGCGGCCTTGACGCCTGTGCCGTACAGCGGTCAATCCAGGACCGCAGGCATGCCCGGCCGTGCGCAGAGCGAGTTCAACCTGGGCACGGACTCACGTTCACGCACCAGCACGCGTAGTCGAGTCGAGAGCCGGTACGGTCGCTACGATGCGCTGGCCCAGGCCCAAGCCACGCGACCTCTTTCCGCCGCCGTCGCCGGCAGCGCACTGGCCGGTGGCGCGCATGGCGGGATGCCGATGACGCAGCTCCCTGATTTATTCAAAGTCAGCCCTACCTCCATCGACGAGACGCACAAGTTTGGGGGCCTCTCGCACAGTGGAGGACCACTTGCGCCACACGCAGAGATCACCACGCCCTCCTCGCAGGTGCCAGGTGGTGGCGGCGTCGGTGCCGCGGACAGCTCTCCGCTTGACGCGCTGAACGCGCCGGGCGCGACGGTGTCTTCGGCCGTGTCATCTAACGCTGGCGTGACGTTCCCAAACACCTCAGCCACAGCCGCGGCGGTCGCCACTCCGATGCCATTCGACGTCGCGGCTATCAACGCGATTCAAGACCCCATCGAGAGAGCACGGCGCATGTCAGAGCTGTACGAGGCCGTGCTCGCGTCTTGTCAAGGCCCGCTGTTGCCGTTGGAGTCGCCGTCGTCGCCCGTCTCGTGCACGTCACGTCAGGAGAGCGGCTGGGTCGCGCCACGCGATGGCCTTGCCGAGTCCTTCAACGACCCCGCGGCGGCCTCTTCCTCCACGGTCGCAGGCAGTAATGGCTCCCGGTCCACCTCTGCCACGAGTGCGGCGGCCAACGCCACGCTACCGCCGCCCACCCCGTTCTTCACCTCCAGCTTCCTCGGCGAGAACGAGACGACGTATATGATCCCAATATCTCAACAAGGCCCCGAGTACTTTTCGCAGACGGGAGACGGCCGCAAGCCGATCATCATCATCATGGTTGGTCTGCCCGCACGAGGCAAGACCTTCTTGGCCCAAAAGATCTGCCGGCTGCTGGGCTGGCACGGGACCAAGGCAAAGGTGCACAACGTGCAAGTGGCATGGCGACGTGTGTTGCTCGACTACGAGGCGACGCGTCGTCTTGTGACGGAGATGGCGACCCCCAGTGGCCACGCGACAGGCGCGGCGCCAGAGGGCTCACCTCCCCCTGCGGCGGCCGCAGGCGAGAGCCCTCCGTGTGCCTCCATGGCGCCTCACATTTCCTCTCCATCCAACAGCAACGTCCGCGAGTTCCCCACGTGCGAGGCCAAGACTGACATGGCGGCGACGCCTGCTGCTGCGACCTCTGCTACCGCCAAGGCCCCATCTTCCGCACACGCGGCGGCCTGTCTCACGGTGGAGCACTTTCGTCAGCTCCTCCTCGACCCTTCCAGCCCTGCACGGCGACTGTACCGGTACGTCCTCAGAGGCTTCGCCGAGGACTGCCGCACCTTCTTTGAAGGCGGCGGTGAAGTGGTCGTGATAAACGACGACTTCGTCACGGAGGAGCTGCGGCTCGAAGCAGAGGCGCTGTTCCAGCCCTACGCGAGCCAGCTCTTCTACATGGAGGTGCAGCGGGATGAGGAGAAGAACACGACGTTCAACGAGTGCAAGGTGAGTGACCCTGCCGAGTATCCACACGAGACCGTCACCTCGTCCGCGGCGAAGCGCGACTTTGACGCACGCATGTCTCTTCTCCAGACACTCTACGAAACCTTGGAGTCACATGGCAAGGAGGCCACCGATGAGGACGAGGCCGACGACACCGAGGGCGGTGGTGGTGGTGGGGGTGATCATTTTGGGACGGACTCGGCTGGGCTGGCGTTATCGGGTGCCAGCCATCAGAGCGGAACCGGTGCGCACCTTCACCACCTCCACGCACGCAAGAGCTCACACACATCGACATCCGGCAGCACAGCCACGCCTTGCTCACGACGTCCGCCGCCTCTGGCCCTGCGCAAGGTCGTGCGGCGTCGCCATCAGCTGCGGTACGTCAAGGTGGTCAACGCGACCACCATGGAAACCCATGGCATCTCCGGCTACACGGCCAGCAACATCGTCTCCTACGTGCTGAATCTCTCGCAGGTGAAGATGCAGCACCCCATCTACTTTGTCCGACACGGCGAGAGCTGCTACAATCTGGAAGACCGCATCGGTGGCGACCCGCTTCTCACCGACCAGGGCATGCGAGATTCGGCCGCGTTGCTCGAGTTCTTGACATCACTCAAAGCACACCTTGCGGCGGTCGATGACACGGAAGCCGCGAAGCGCCGCGCCCGCAAGGGTGAAGCACCGCAGCCCTCACTGATGCCCTCTGCCTCCGCGGTGCCGCGACCAGTGGGCAGCAAGCTGTCTTCTGTGCTCGCCGCAGAGAAGCTCGAGATCTGGACGAGCCAGCTGCGCCGCGCGATTCAAACGGCAGAGCTGAGCGAACGGCTCTTGGACATTAAAACACTCCGTTGGTCTAGCTTGAACGAGATCCACGCCGGCGTCTGCGAGGACATGACCTACGCCGAGGTCAAGCGGCAGTACCCCCTCATTGATCGTTTTAGAAAACAGAGCAAGTACACGTATCGGTACCCCGATGGAGAAAGCTACCAAGACCTCGTCGTGCGTCTCGAACCGGTTATTATGGAGCTCGAGAACGCCGACAAGGCCGTTGTCGTCGTGGCCCATCAAGCCGTTCTGCGCTGCTTGCTGGCCTACTTTGGAAGCGTGTCGGCTGAGAGCAGCGTGCGCATGAAGGTACCCCATCGCACAGTCTGGCGCTGCACGTACGACTCCAAAGGCATCGCCAGCTTAGAGGAGCTGGTGCTCGGCAACGCAGACGCTGGGTTTCGCCGAGTGCAGCGTCTACCTGGGGTGGATGATTCTCTGTTTGTGTCAGAAGAGAATGCCCACGTCGAAAATGCACCGTCCGTGCCACCAGTGTTGTGATGATGAGAGAACAGGCGCTCTATTTCTTTCTCTTGCGCCGTCTCTCTCGTCATTACGGTCTCGGTTCTTTGAGGAGGGGGGGGGGGGGCTGTTATTTGTGTCTCGCTCATTCTCGATTTTTCTTTTTTCCTTCTTTTTTTTTTGTCGTGCCTTTTGTGTCTACACAAGAAGAAAGAAAAGAAAGAAAAAACCCCTCCCCCTTTTCCTTTTCCTTTTGTTTTGTTTTCGTTTCTTTTTTTACTTCTTTTCCTTACTCTGTTTCCCCCCTTTTTTTCTTTTTTTTTGTCGCAATCGACTATCACGTAGCCTCTCAACCGTTGAAAACGAACACATTCACAGTAAGGGGCAGAAGCACACTTACGCACACACACACACGTCGAAATGCAAGCGCTGAATACCCCCCAAAAAAAAAACTACTCTCACAATTCCATCCAAACGCCATTAAAGCAAAACATCTAGGATGGCGATGGCTGCTGACGATGGAAAATTGCTGTTTTTTTTTCCCAAAGCTTTTCTCGCCTCTTTTGTTCTTCTCTTCTCTTTTCGTTTCTTTTTTTTTTGTTTTGCTTTGCTTCGATGAGCAACTGCTTATTGCTCTTGTGTTTTATTGTTCTTTTATTTTGTTGTAGCTCATGTTGTTGCTGGTGGTATCGTCTTGTTGCCCGTTGAACCAGTGTGATGCTTACGTATTCACAGTTGCGAATGTGCCCTCACACATGCACACACGCACATACACACACACACACACAAAAAAAAAAGAAGAACATAGTAAATTCAGCAGTAACAACACCGTTGCGTTTTAAATGGAAAAAAAAAAACGTAAGACGGACGTGAAGTGGGTTGGGTATTTTGTCTGTTCGCCTGTTTTTCACGGATATCAGAAGAAAAAGAAGGCAAACAAGGATCAGCGACATTTTGAGGAATGCTTGCACGCTGCGCGATGCAGGAAGCGATGCCTGTCTTCAACACTGAATGAACTCCACGCTCTCCGAGGACGAGATCAACATACATAGTGAAACGACTGTGTCTCTATCGTGAAAATGCCATCTTTTTTTTTAAATTGCATAACCACGTGTCCCCATTTATCCCCTCTCACTCATCTGTACATTCTTGACTGCTTCCTATTCCTCTTCCCCTCTTTCTCTTTCCTCTGTTTTATTGTTCATGACTTCATCATTTTGATGCGTGTGTCAGTGCGCGTCGTGGCTAACAATAGTGGCATTGCCCTGTCGCATTTTTTTTTCATATTCTCCTTTTTCTTTTCCCCTTCTTTCTGTGTTTGGGAGCAACTCCTTCATCACTGAGTGAACACTGCTCGTGCTGAAACGCAACGTAGCTAACAATACTCAATAAGAACGAGCGTAAGACAGATAGATAGACAGAGAGAGAGAGAGCAGTCATTAAATAGAACCTGTGTGTGCTCTCTCTTTTTCTTTCTTTCTTTGGCCTTTGCGTCCACTCCCAGAAGCTCTAAGACCAGCTTAATTTTTGAAACCTGCGTTCTCAACTTTTTTTTTTTGGTTCTTAAGGCTTAACCCCCCCTTTTTTCAATTCATATTTGTGCATTCATAATACGGCGCACCCCCCGCTTTCTTTGTCTTTCACGTGTAAGAATCTCCTTTTTTTTTTCATCTGTTTATTCGTTGCTGTCTTGGCATAATTTGAGGGTCATCTTCATACACCCACAGATCTCACCAAACAGCACAGTTACGGATACCAAAAGGAGACCATAGAACGAAGAAAAAAGAAGGGAAAGAAAAGAACTATACACCGAGAAAGAAACCGTCATATATTCGGCTAACCGAATTCGGCGCAGCGCTTGCAGGGCTCAGAAGGTTGAATAGACAGTGGTCTCACAAACCAAAGCTCCTTTTTTTTCCCTTCCTCTTTGCGTGCACACGCACTCGCGTACGACAGATATAATAATATTAAGAATAGCAACATCAAAAAAAAAAAAAGCACTCTAAAAAGAAATGATGCCGACGCACCCCGTTGCGATGGTGTGCTCCGCCTGTGCTGCCGTGCGGCGACTTGCGCCGCTCTCCGCCACGCCGTGTGGCCTTGGCAGCGCACGCAGCTATTGCCACGACGGCGTGAGTGGTGGTAGTGACCCACCTCACGCGCCGGCCTCCTCCTCCTCCTCCTCCTCCGCGCGTGGCAGGCGAAGCTTTGTGCGTGGTCGCGTGCCAGTAGAGCAAAATGAGCGCGCATCGTTTGGGCGGCTGCATCAGGGTACGACCCTGTCCGACACGGCGATGGCGTCTCATGCGGCCGCGGTGGCCCCACGGCTGCTCACGCTCGTGCAGCAGCGACTTGCAGCGTCGGAATCATTGTGCGCCACGAGCAGCGGCAGCAGCAGCAGCAGTGCGTGCCCCGCTCACGCGGCTGCCTCTTCGGCGGCCTCGACAGGTCCTGTGCTCCATGATGCCAGTCACAGCCTTCGACCAGGCGTGGCCGCACACCACAACCACCGCCGATCGGACTGCTCAGCTTCACCAGACGTGTTTCAGGACGCCGCTGCGACGGCACAGAAGTGGCTTGCCAGCCGTGACCCTTCCTTGGTGACTGCGTTTGCCGCCTCCTCGACGTCTTCCTCTCCACCTTCCGCGACGTCTTCCATGACGTCGCAGCAACGGATGTTTACCAGCACCGCAGAGGCGACCGCGTCTCGCGCGAGCACGACTGAAGCCACCAACTCTTCGACCGCCGAGGAAAGCGCGGAGACACCCGCTGCCACAGCTGACGAGGACTCCACAAAGCACACCGCATCCGATAGCCAAATAGGCAACGACGGCGCGAACGATGAGGCAGGCGAGGACACCACCGTGCGACCCTCTCCGACATTTCGCAGCATGTGTGAGGCGTGCAAACTGCTCGGGCTGCTCCACCCAGGGGGCGCCACGCGTGGAGATTGGGACAAGGCAGAGCTGAAGACCGTCTACCGTGCCCTCGCACGTAGCTTTCATCCTGATATCGAAGGCGGAGATGTCCGCAGCATGGAGCAAATTAACGACGCGTACCAGCTGCTTGTGAGTCTGACTAAGGCCGAGAGACTCTCCTTCGAGACGTGGATCAACGAAGGTGGCGAGGCGGCTCTCGCGGCGGAAGATGCTCTGCTGGATGGGTCCGGGCACCCGTCTATCGTCGCGGCTGTCAGCGACTACCTGGCGGTGAGCAGTGCCACGACCATTGCTTCAGTCGCAGTGTTTGCGTACTACTACGTCTACCACCTTGCCCCTGCGGCGGAAAAGAAGCGGCTGGAGGCGGAGAGGGTCGCTGCGGAGAAGGCGGCGGCGGAGGCAGCGGTGAAGTCGCGCAGAGGGTTCTACCGTGCACGTCGTGCCGCACCTTCACAACTTGGAGGTGCACACGCGACTTCACATGACGGCAGTACCGCGGCCGTGCTCATTCCTCGACCGACGCTTGGTCAGCGCGTTGATGCCTTCTTGGCGCTCCCTCTCATGAGCTGGTTGCGTGAGTACGGAATGATGGTTGCGATTGCGTTGGTGGCGTGCCTGAACGGGGCGCTTCTGCGCAATGCTGTCGTGCGTCGCGCCATGCGTCCTTGAGCACTTGTTTGACCGCGAGCGGAACACGTCTCGTGCCTCTTCGTCTTCTTTTGTTGTTGTTCTCGGTACTGAAATGATGTTGCGTCTGCCCTCCCTCCCTGTCTTTGCAGATTGCTGTTTTGTTGTGCTGTGTTGTTATCTACTACAATGTTCGTAGAGATTTGATATGAGTAAATGCCATCTTCTTTTCCCATTTGAGTGTTAAAAACAAGTTGACAGCGGGTACACTGACGTGCACCTTCCGCCCGCCTTGATAGCGTTGTTGTGGTTATTGTTCTTGCAATTCCTAGGTCTCTCGTGTGGATTGACTCGTTGCTTGTTTTCCGCCCTTTCTGGCCTCGTTTCCACCAAGATCTCGTCTTTTTTTTTTTTTCAACAAACAAGTAAGTGACTTTTGCTCAATGCTCTTCTATTTTGTTCTCTTCTTGTTTCTTCCAACACAAAACCCCAGTGATTCCTTTTTTTCTTTTTTTTCTCTTTTTCTTCTTTACCTTGCGTTTTTTGACTTTTTTTTTTAAATATTCTTACTTGGACCAGTTACGTTTTTGCGTCTTCCTTCTTTTTTCCCCCCGCATTTGCTTCGTGAATCTGACAGATTCCATGCTCTGATTCTCCATTTGGTGTTGTGAAGTGCTTTCTTTTAGCCCTCTTTCCTCTTCCTCTTTCTTTTTATGTCTTCCTCTCTTTCTTTTCTCTCTCTCTTTCTGGGTTTCCACTCACTTTTCAAGCTGCTGCCTACGACTAGCCCTGAACGTGGCGCGTTGATGTCGACACACAGGTCTGTACGGTGTGACGTGGTGCTGTACAAAAAGGTAACAGGGGTGGCTTGACGGAGAGAAGCAGAAGGAAGAACGAAAGAAAGAATGTGAAGGGCAATGTGAGGCCGAAAGAGAGAAATACACACACACACATACGTACATTGAAACGGTTCCCACTTGTTTGTGGGTCCATGTCACTACACACTTGACGCACACACACACACACACGAAAGTAAAAAAAAAAAAAAATCTATCAGGCAGGTGAATGACAAGTAACAAGACCGTTGTCAGACACTAGAGGGCCATCCCTGAGAATGAGACAAGGACGTCAGCTTACCTATTTGGTGTGGTCGCTGGTGCACATATCGACGACAATACAGACGTCGAGATGGTGTACTTGTTGTTCAGCCTGTATCTCAAAAACTGTGCTCACGCACGACACAGCAAACAAGGTCATTTGGTTCAGTCGCCCGGGAAACTGACACGAGGACAGCACTATCGTGGACATGCAAGCACCTCCACTTCCATTCTCATAACTCTCGCTCTTTTTCTGAGGTGATTCACCATTTTCTTCCTCTGTTTCCTCCCCCCCCCTGCGTCTCGCTTTCCTCAATTGTCTGACGTTTTTTTTTTCTTTTGAACACGCTCTCTCTCTATACATTTTTTGTCTCTCCAAGAAGAACAGTAACTTCGCGAGGGTAGACGTACCTTGGCTCTCTCTCCAAACTGCACGTTTGTTCGTGAGTACCTTTGTTATAATTTGTTAGTGTGTGTGTTTTTTTTTTGCTCTTTTTTGTCGGACTCACGCATCCATTTTGGTACCTATTAACATTATTAAATCCTAAACAGAGCAAATTAGCAAAAAAAAAACAAAAAAAAATAAACAATAACCAAAAGGAATGGAGCAGGAGTTGTTTGAGCCCACACTCTCGTCCAGTTACCGCGGTGCACATTGCGTTCCTTCTCTCGTCTACGATTCCGATCTCGCGTTTCGAGCGGCACCTTTTTTACCGGCAAGTCGGCGGCACATTGCCCTTGCACCACAAGGACTTTGCCCAACCACACCACGTCAGCGATGCCGTGCACTCTACAGACCCTCGAAGACGAGCGCGAACCTTCGCGCTGCCTCTGCCTCTGATTCCTGTGGCGAAATCTCCTCCGTTCATTCGACAAGAAAGAAACAATCATGGCGGTCCGTAACACAACACGCCAATGCGTCAGACGAAGAGGTGGCTGCGGGGCATCCAGCGCATGATGAGGGCCATATGCTCCATGACCACGGCACAAGCTCCGCCTTCTCGCCACCTGTGCCGCTGAGTGATCCTGCTGATCCATACCGTCATCGCGGCGGTGCTGAAGACCACGGTCCGAATGGCAAGTCCAGTCTGGCGCCTGTCTGTCTCGAGTACGCCAAACGCGCAGCCGCGCCGTCTTCGACGCACCGGTTCTACGTGGTGAAGGAGTCCCAACGCGCACACACAACTGACTTTGCCTCCGCCCCAACGACCAGCGAGACGACAAAAGAGAAGGGCGCAATGTCGTCCTGGCAACAGTACCCTACCTCCTCACACGGGGCACGGGGCTCCTACAATGCGTCCTTCATCCCGGCCTACCGCATTCGCCACAGCGTCCGCTGTCATGACGGCTGCATCAACTCCATCCACACCGACCCGAGTGGTCGCTTCCTCCTCACCGGCTCCGATGACGTCTGCGTGTGTCTCTATCGCACCGACACATGGAGCCAGGTGTTGAAGTGTACGACCGAGCACCGCGCAAACATCTTCAGCGCCGTCTTCGTCCCGTACCAGGACCAAGAAAAGATCCTGACGTGCGGTCTTGATGGGCAGACGCTGCTGCTAGATGTACCCTCCCAGCACACCACGCACATGGCGGCCTTCTCCACCATGGCCAGCTCCATTGTCTTTCCGTCTGCCACGCCGACGACGGCCTTCGTCGCGTACGGCGACGGACATGTGGTTCGCGTTGACACCCGCTGCTCCCCCGCGAGCTCCGCGACGGGCTCGGCGAATGGTAGCATCACGGCCAACCTGTCCTTCGGCAATCCTGCCGCCGGCTTCGTCTCACACGTGCACGCCCTCGCCACCCACCCACGCCACCCATACACAATTGCCTCCGCCACAGACAGCTCGTTTGTGTTTTTCCACGACATCCGCGTGGGGTCGTCACGGGCGTACGCGGCGATGGGGCTCGGCCGGCTCCGTGGGAGTGCCCCTCATGATGTTGACGACGGTATCGGCGGTCTGTCCTTCAGCCAACGCGGAGACTGGCTCGCGGTGAACTACCGCGGTGATGACGTGTATCTGCTGCCGTGGGAGCATGAGCTGCACGGCGGCGCTCTCCGGCCACACACCTACTACGGCCACGAAGAAGACGAAGACACGTACACCACACACGGTGTTCATGATGGGGCGTGGCCCGCACCTACCGCTGCCGTGACGCGCCACCACAGCAGTGGCAAATATGTCCTCGCGATGGAAGGCGCTGGTGCACGGACGGTGCCGCTCGTGCTCAGCCGTCATTACGTGGCTCTGCGTGGGCGCCGCAACAGCCACACCATGTTCAAGGAGGTGGCCTGGATGGAGGAGGACGCCGTTGTCGCCACCGGTAGTGACGATGGGCTCGTCTACTTTTGGTCTACAGAGTCTGGCAAGCTACTTCACCGGACACGTGGCGATGGCGATATCGTGAATGGCGTCCTGCATCACCCTGGCTCTGGCGCACTCATCACGTGCGGCATCGACTCGAGCTTCAAGGTGCTGATGCCTGAGGCGGACGCGGTGGTGCCGGCGCAGGACACCACCGCGTCGTGGTCACTTGTGCGTCACGCGACCCGACCGAACCCGCAAACCGCTGTACATACCCGTGAACAGCTCGCCTCACCCGCTGCCTCTGCCTCTGCGACGCCTCCCCCAGCCGAGGCGGCGGTCGCCGCCGCCACAACCCCCTCCTCCGTCGCCACACGGAGAGAGTCATCTGGTGGGAACGTGCCGGACTCCGCCGCCCCCTTTTCAGCCACGCAGCTGTTTGCGAATTTGATTATTCCGTACTTGTCTCCACTCGTCGGAGGCGATTCGCCGAGTGAGGCAGGCAGCCCTCTCGGCATGGTGGGGGCTGCCATCACGCCCCCGTCGACGGGCTCTCCGTCGCCCTCACCACAGTCAGGCCCGACGCCGTCCTCCACCGCGCACGTGCGCTGGCCTTCTTCCACAGGCACACCCTCTACGCCTGTGCCTGCCGCGCATGCCGAATTTGTCCACCAGCTGCCCACTGCGACCTTGCCCGAGACGCACCCGACAGAAGCCGAGCACACGCACTCGGCGGCACCCTTGATGCGAGACAGCGCACGTCCCGGCCCCGGTGCCTCACACAGGGCGGCATCCGAGGAGGGCTCGTGGTCTACGCTCGAGTCTGATTCTGTGTTCAGCAGCAGTGACCACAACGATACCGCAAGCGATGCGTCATCGTCGCCTCTGCCCACGACGAGCACGACTCTCTCCGCCTCCTCCTCCAGCGCGCTGACCGGGGCGCCACAACCGCCTTCGAACCCTTTCCTGGTACCCAGATCGCGCGCACACAGTGGTGCCGCGGATGCGGAGGGCGAGGGTGAGACTGGACGTATTCCCGTCCTGCATGCCCCCGCCGTCGAGCAGCTGCGTCAGCGTGTGCTGGAGAAGGTCTGTGAGCTGCAGAGTAGCACAATCCGCACCGTGACCGCCAACACCACCACCTTTCAGCTGCGTGAGATCATGGCGCGGCTGCAGCGCTGCAGTGCCGATGCGGCGGTGTTCCAGTCCAGCCTGATGGATTGGGAGTGGGATGACGACGAGCAAGACTTGGAAGAGGAAGAGGAAGAGGAAGAGGAGGAGAGCGAGGGCGAAGAGGCACGCGCGTTGGACATGGCCTTGACACACGGTGGAAGCCGTGGAGACAGCCCCTGGCCCCATTCCGAGGCCAACTTGCCAGAAACCGATGACAGCGAGAGTGATGTGTGGGAGGACGTGCGCAATGCCTCGTCAGACTCTAGAAGAGGGCACGAAGGCACCGCCTCCTCCTCCTCGGCCTCCTCGGCCTCCTCGCTGCCGTCGTCGGGGGATTGGAACGGGCTGCTGGCGCCAGTGGAGATGCTCATGGGCCTCGGTGAGTCCGTCTCGCGCGATCGCGGTGCTCGGCAAACCAATTTCTTCCCCTTTGGCGACGCCACACGCACTGCCACACACTCAGGCCCGCGTTCTGCGCCGCTGACAGAAGCCCAGCGTGAGGCCGAGACGGCCGCGGCTGAGCGGCGTGAGAGTCGTGCGCGGGCAGGCGATGTTCTGGCCTCCTCCACCCACCTCCACAAGGTTCTCGTGCACCTCATGTGCCATTGGCACGCCTACGAACCCTCCGAGCGCGCGAAACGCCGTGTGCAGTACTGCGTCTGGAACCGCAGCCAGACCGACCTCGGCAACGAGAACTACCTCTCCTTAGCCCAGCCCGCGACCACGACGAACTTTCGCGATGCGGCGAACGAGGAGGCGGCGGCGGCACCGGCGGCGACGCGACCGAGCACGGTCGCAGCTTCCTTTCAACGCGTCCTGGCAGATCTGCACGATGCGGCGGACACGGCCATCACCAGTGCACTCTCCGGTCAGCTCTCGGAGGTCGCAGCCCCAGCACCGACCACGGGCCCCATCGTGCTCTCCACAGCAACTGACACCGCCTCGTCGCCGTCTTCGCTGTCCTCGTCGTGGTATTGGGCCTCGCGTGGGGCTGCTGCGCCGACACTGTCAGACAGCGCCAGCCCTGCTTCCCTTCTGCAAGACGCACAACTCGTCACGGCGGAGTTTGGCATTTGCGCGGCGAAGATCTTGTGTCTGCTACAGCTCGAAACGCTCTACCTCCAAGGGAAGGAGTCGCTCTTCTACACCCCCGCCCTGCGGCGGCAGTACTGGACTCGCAGTGCATCCTTGCACTTACAGTGGACATATTACTACATGGCCATTGGTGACTTGAACGGGGTGCGCCGTCACGTGGATGAGCTCGATAGCTGGTGGGAGTACGCCTCCATCGTCGCCCTCGGCTCCGCCTCCCCGCAGTTCCTCGCAGCCCACGCGCAGAGCCTGAGGCACGGTGGGGTAATCGAGGGCGAGGAGACTGAGGCAGATAAGGATGACGGCGAGGCGCGTGTGGCACAGAGCGGCGGCAGCTCGCCATCGCGGAAACGTTCTCGGCGCGCAGACGATGGGCAAGAGGACGACGCAGACGACAACGCTGCCCAGCTCGGCGTGTCGCGACGACGGAGGCTGCTGGTGAATACACAAAGCTGGCGACTTGTGCCTGCCATTCACGGCGACAATGCGGCGCAGTCTGATGCGAAGCTCGACAAGGTCTCCACCAACGAGGATGGAGATGACGGTGCTGAAGGGATGACTACCGCCGCCTCGTCGACGTGGCTGCCTAAATTGCTTGTACCCCTGGCACTGCGGTACCGTGCGGTGAGTCAGCGACTTGAGCATCCCGACGTGACAAGGGCGGAGAACCCGCGCCTGTCCCTGGCACAATGCGAAGCCCAGCGAGAGGAGCTGATGGACGAACGTCGGCTCGTGCGCGAAGAGCTGGAGCGACGTCTTGAGCACCACCCGCATCGTAAAATGGTCAAGAAGGTGCGCGCGATGTTTACCGAGTGCGAACCTAGCCCTCACAATCAGTGATGGCTGTTTTTTTTTTTTTTTTTTTTTGCATGCATGCAGACACATACCGAGAGCGATAAACACATGTACACGCCGCAAAAAGACGCACAGCGACAATAAAAGAGAGTAGAAGGGGGTCACTAAAGCCAGAGAGCCTGACTGAGTGCTTCCACAGCTGACCCCCCCCCCCCGTTCGTCACCGAGGAATGTGCGTCCCATTCTCTTTCTCTTTCGTCTTCTTTTTTGGTGATGTGTAGAGCTGATGAGAACTCATTTTACACATCGTGACATCGTAGAATGGGGCCGCCATCGACACGACTTGCTTCGCCATCTCAGCTCGTGCCTCAACGACAACAGCGATAACGCATTCTTGTATTCTCGCTATTGTGGTCATCCTACATTTCTTCCTCTCCCTAAATCCTCAACTGATGCGCATTTCGTTTTTTTTTATTATTATATAAATTCAATTGTGGTGGCGGTGCTATTACCTATGGACGGATCCACTCACCCAGGCTGAAAGAGACTGAGTGAGAGAGAGAAAAAAAAAAAAGTACTTGCTCACTCGCTCGCGTTGTTTGGTCTGCTTTCAGTGGTAGACGACACTAGACGGAGAGCAGAAAAACTGTGAGGACAATTAGCCGAGCAACTTGTCTTTTATTTTGTCTTGTTTGCACAATATTTCCGATTGCCGCGTAGTACCCAGCACGCACGCGCACACACTTGCTGGAGAGAAGATAGTAGTATAGCTGAGCTTCAACTGATAGCTCTCACTTTTTTTTTTTTTTAGTTTTTACTTTTGACACTTTTGCTCGGTGGTCTGCCCGGTCATTCCACTTCTGTCTTTTTTTTTTCCTTTTTTTTTTTTTGTATTCGGTCGTGCTTGCTGACGTTCACGTATCTCTATCTCTCTACCTCTCTGTAGTTTTTGTTTCGCTCAGGGAGTGTCTGTTCAGTTTTTTTTTTTAAATTTCCCCCCTCTGTTGTTGTTTTGCTCTTCACATACACTCACAGACACATACGCACAATAATGCATCGTCCTCTTGTTTCGGCGAGCTGGTTTCGCTCTGCCCCGTACACTGGTGAAGGCACCGCGTCACCTTCGCTGCGGCGCGTTGTGCGCTCATGGCGTCGTCCTTCCTTTCTGCAAACCGGTATCACAACAGCACCACGCTCAGCGGTGATGTTCGTACACTTGTTTCTTGACACGCTCACCAACGCAGGAGACGTTCCGCAGTGCCATGCCTATAGGGACACATCCGCGGTGTTCTCAGATCAACGTTCGTGCTTGTACATGACGCGACGCGGCTCGTGTCTGAGCGGGGGACTCCGGGGTCTGCACGTGGGAGCGTCCACAGCGTTCACCGGAGCCTCCTCGTTTGCTTGCTCGCGGCGGTGGGCCTCGACGGGCCGGCGCCCGACTTACCAGGAGATCAGTGAAGCGCTTTCTACTCTCAACGTCAGCATCACCGACGAGCCAGGTGAGATCAAGAAAAAGTATCGCGACCTGGTCAAGAAAAACCACCCTGATGCGGGCGGCGACGAGGCGACCATGTCACGCATCACCGTCTCGTACGATCGTCTTGTCGGCCTCAGTAAGCGCGAGAAGGAAGAATTCCAGCTCCAGAAGAAAATGTACGGCGGCGGTAGTGGTGGCGGTGCGAACCCGTATCAAGCCCGCGCTGCGTACACGGGTCGGCGTGGGGCAAGCCCATTCGGCTACGCCTACGGCAGCACTGGCGGGAGTGCCGAAAACGACCCTCACCGCGGCGCGGGCGCCACCGGTGCGTCAGGACACTACTACCAAGGCGCCGACCCGTTCGCCGACGCACGGGCCCAGCAGCAATCCTACTGGAACTACTACAATCGTCAGCAAGGTGCGCGTGGGACGAACTTCACAGATAATCCCTTCAGCAGCAGCAACCCGTTTAGCCTGCATAATCAAATGCGACGCGCACGGTTCATGCCGTCTGGCACGCTCCTCGTGCAGGGCTTTATTGGCTACCTGTTCGTGACCTTGGTGCTCCTCTTCGCCTACCGCGCCTACCGCGACCACCGGCACGAAGATGGGTGGCGCATGTCGGAGAGCCTCGCCCGACACGAACAGCTCCAAGAGCTGCATCGCCTGCGGCAGGAGATGAATGAGCGTGCGCGGCAGATGCAGCAGGACCAGGACCCAGACGGCTTCAATAGACCTCTGCGCGTCAACGAGACAGCCGAGTCACGTGCACTCGAGTACGCCCGTCAGCGACGCATCAAGGCGATCCAGGAGCAGCGCCATCAACAGCAGGTTCAAAGCGGTGAACTGCCTGAGCTGCGCGGGTGGCCGAAGCTCACGGAGGAGCAAGGCCGCATCATCAAGCGCGCACAAGACCCGCCTGGCATCGTCTTCTTCGAGCCCACACGTGAGGATTCCCGTCTCCGCCAGATTAAAAACCAGCGCCGCACGGACAGCTCCGTCAGCTCGTGGAAAGCACGCAGCCAGTCAAATGCAGAGGCGGAGCGGGCGGCAAAGGGCGCGACAGGCAGTGCCGGTGGTGGTGCTGCGGCGATGCCGTACAGCATGCCCCCGCGTGTGTCAGACGCACCCGTGTCGCACGGCACAGATCCCAGTCATCCTTTGCCAGCCGAGTCTAACGTGGGAGCAGTCTTCGCGACGCAGGTCAACAACAACGCCGATACACGCGAAGCTCTCAACACGATTCTCGGTCTCGTTCGCAAAGCCTCCCATGAACAAGAGGCGGAGCGGAAATAACACAGGGGGGGGGGTTGTGAGAGTACAATGAAGAAGAGTAACCAATTTTTTTCGTTTATCTTCTCAGAGTGCACACGGTTGCAGTCTCTGCACTGTGCCTCCGCATGCTCCTCCACTCTTCGTTCTGCCGTGATTGCGCGCGTGGGGTTGAATCGGTTTTAACATCGAAGTATTTGATCGGTATCTGAAAAGAAAAAAAAAAAGAACAATCGAGAAAGAGAGAATGCCCCCCCCCCCCCCCAGAACGGGAAGAGAAAGAGACATGGGGAAAGAAACAAAAACAAACAGCTGTGAATTGCCCTAAGCATCTGTCCGTCGGTGCGAAGCGGAGGCATGTGTTGTGTGGTGATACCTACTACCTGACGTGGCTTCATCGAATGGCCCCCGCAAGATGCTTATTGCACGGTTCTGCTGCTTATTATGTTCGTTTAGAGATCCACCACACACAGAAAGAGAGAGAGACACACACACACACACACCTATACACATCTATGCACATGCACAGTGACTTTACTGTGGATCGGACCAATAAACTGCTTTTTCCATCCCATCTCTCTCTCTCTCCCTCCATGCGTGCCTTCGTGTTGTGAATCGGCGTCCACATCCGATACATTTCTTTTGTCAATACGCTCTACCACTTGAAGCGTGAGGTCCATCTCTTTTTTTTTTTATAAAAAACATTACAATCTATATTTTTAACCTCCGTTAGTCACAATAGAACATACACGCACACATACACATATACACACACACGCACATATAGACTCTCGCTTCGTCTACTCCAATGTTGGTTTCCCCACACGCAAGCGCATCGCAGTTGGGAGGTAACCCTCTCGCGACGGAGGCCGAGGAAGATGAACTGTGTCTCATGATGAAAGACCTCCTCCTCACTGGCCTCTCTACCCGAGAGGATTTTCTCGTTCTGGGCTTCACAGAGGCCGAACTCGACGCGGCAAGCCGGAAACTCGACGCGGCATCGCCTTCTTTGGCCGTTGCAGAGGAACACACAGAGGCACAGGTGACGCCCTCTGGCAAGCCTTCTCGTGGTGCCGTTCTCGGGTGGACACCGGGCACAGTCCTCACGCGCAGCCACCTCCAGCGCACACCGCTCACCAGCACACCCCGCTCGCCCCCAGGGAGCCGCGTGCGTCCTCGCGAGGCTTCTCCGGTGCAGAGAATC
Organism: Wallacemonas sp. 195SL; assembly: GCA_030849605.1. Classification (NCBI taxonomy): domain Eukaryota; phylum Euglenozoa; class Kinetoplastea; order Trypanosomatida; family Trypanosomatidae; genus Wallacemonas; species Wallacemonas sp. 195SL. Next base: position 47,037 of record JASANS010002417.1, on the reverse strand, counting down.
GCGTGTGTACACAACGAAGAAGACGAAGACGTTGCGAACAGCAGCGGTGCGCATCGTGGTGTGGTGACAGACACATCGGAGCGAGGTGACAACGAGGTAGACGCGCCGGCTGCGTGTGAGCCTTTGACTGAGGCTAAGCGCCTTGAGCGGCAACGCGATGCGCGTCAAGCGCAGCGCTTCTCAGACTGTCTGGCGAAGGCGAATGGTGCCACCTCACCTCTCTCCCCCACACGAGCGCTCTTCGACCGCGCCCCTGCGACTGAGGTGACCGTGGCGGGAGGGAACAGCGCGTTGAAGTTCACCGTGGAGGACGCTATGGCGGCGAAAGAAATGAACAGAATCTTGCTCTCGCGGCACCTCAGCTGTGGTGGTGGTGGCGACGATGCCCGCACCATGAGTGACTTTATGGAGGAGCGTGCTACCTTGAGTGAGTGCTACATGTAATCTGAACAGAAGATGCTGTGAAGACGCCTCAGAGAGCTGAACGAAGCGAGAGCAACCATAACAATAGGGCCAATGCAGAAAGTGGTATGTCTACGCACACCCTTTTCGAGCATGCCAGCATGCCGTATCCTGTTCCTCACGTGTGTGAGCGTGTGCACGTCTGTGCGTGTGTTGTCATTCTCTATATTGTTTGCTTGTGGTGTTTTGTTCTCGGTGTTGTTTCGTTGCTTACTTGTACGCGTGTTCAATTTCTCACCTTTTGCGCTATTCTTCTCTCTTTCTTTCCCTTTTCGTTTCTCTTTAACAATCATAGAAAACGTTTCTTTGAAAACATTGCTTGGTCCCGTGCTGTTGAACGCGATTCACTCTCTTTCAATGTCCGCACTGAACGTTCCCACATATTCCTGGCGAGTGCTGCGCATCTCTTTCTCTATTCGTCCCCGACCGAACACTTTACACACGCCACAAAACAGGGACAACCAGCAGTGCTAGTTACTATTCCTCATATAATAAGAAAAATAAGTAAAAATGAAAACACGAACAAGACGCGTCTCTCTCTATTTCTCTACGCTTCTTTTGCTGTACAGTGAAGAGGGCTGTGTTGTCTTGGTTGCTCTAAGATATCTTTCCACTCTTTCGCACACAAGGCGAGCACCACTTTGGGTCTACTATCATTCCATCCTCTTTTCTTACTTGGAGGAGACCTTCTGTCTCATCTATCCCTCTCCATCCTTCGCTGTACTCATTTTTTCTCTCTCTCTCTCTTCCTGTCGTTCCTCAAGTTCATTTTTACGCTGACTTTGTTTTATTGTTCTGCGCATTAGCACTTGCTTTCTTTGTTTTGTTCTCTCTCTCTCTCTTCACCCCCCTTTCCCCCGTCTCGTGGACGCCTGCGGTGAATTCGGCAGCACAATCTAATTAGTGAATAAAAGTATCTCTGCCATTGTCGCCTCTTGTTTTTTTTTCTCCCGCAGTCGTTCGTGGACACTCTTATTTATTTGTTATCGTTACAGTGCCTGTTTAAAGCCGTAGCGCTCGTCCTCATACTCTTTCTGTCTCCGTTTTGCTTCACCCCCCGCACGTCTTCACTTTTACGGAGACCAAACAAGGAAAACAGCAACAACAACAACAACAACACCAAAAAGAATAAAAAAAAAAACGATCATGCCGCCGAAGCAAGACATCCCAGCTGGCGGAAATCGTGTTATCGTGGTGGGCGGAGGCCTGGCCGGTGTGTGCGCAGCGCACTCAGCTCTCGAGCACGGTGCGACGGTGCTGCTCATCGACAAGTCTGCGTTTCTTGGCGGCAACAGCACCAAGGCCAGCAGCGGCATCGTCGGCACACCCACCCAGGCCCAGCTCGACAATGGTATCATCGACGGCGTCAACCAATTCGTGGAGGACACCAACCGAAGCTTTCACGGAGTGGAGAAGGGCGAGACCCCAGGGCCGGTGTCACCGTTGGTGCAGGAGATGGCCCGCCTCTCCGGTCCTTCGCTGGACTGGCTTGTGGAGAAGTTCGGGTGCGATCTGTCCAAGCTGGCCTTGATGGGCGGCCACAGCAAGCCCCGCTGCCATCGTGGCAACGACAAGATGCCAGGCATGGCCATCACATACGCCCTCATCTCCGCCCTTGAGAAGGTGCAGAAGGACACGCCGGCGAAGGCGCAGATTGTGACCAAGGCCAAGGTCACCCGCCTCATTCGCGACGGGTCGGACGGCGCCGTCACGGGTGTGGTGTACGTGGATCGCAAGGGTAACCAGTTCATCGAGCGCGGCGCGGTCATCATCGCAACGGGCGGCTTCGCGGCGGACAAGAGCACCGATGGCACGTCCTTGCTGGCCCGCTTCGCACCGGACTTGGTTGCATTTCCGACCACCAACGCCGAGCACGCCACCGGTGATGGCATCAAGGTGGCTGAGCAGGTGGGTGCGGGCGTGGTGGACATGGCGCGCGTGCAGGTGCATCCGACTGGCCTCGTCGACCCCAAGGACCCTGAGAACCCTGTGAAGTTCCTCTGTGCCGAGGCCACGCGCGGGGCGGGCGGCATCATCGTGGACAAGGAGGGCCATCGCTTCATGGATGAGCTGGCCCGCCGTGATCAGGCGAGCAACGCCATGCTCAAGCACAAGGCCAAGTCCCCGTTCTACCTGGTGCTCAACGAGCGCAGCGCGAAGGAGATGGAGACGCACTGCAAGCACTACGTGGGCCGTGGACTGATGAAGACGTACCCGACTCTGGCGGCCTTCTGCAAGGAGGCTGGCATCAAGCCGGAGGTGATGCAGAAGACCGTGCACGAGTACCAGCAGCACGCCGCGGCCAACAAGGCCAGCCGCGGAGGCGCAGCGAGTGGCAGCGGTGGCGGTGGCTTCTTCAGCCGCCTGTTCGGCGGTGGCGGTGCGACGGCGGCCAAGCCGGGTGCCGCGACGGCGCCGGCAAAGGAGAATCGTGGCACTCCCGATCCATTTGGCAAGACAATCTTCCGCAACGCGGAGTTCTTTACGATGGACGGCCCTGTGCACGTGGCGTGGGTGAGCCCCGTGGTGCACTACACCATGGGTGGCCTCGCCGTGAACCCCAAGGCCGAGGTCCTCGACGCCAAGACGGGCAAGCCCGTGCCTGGCTTGTACTGCGCAGGCGAGGCGGCGGGCGGTGTGCACGGCAAGAACCGCCTGGGCGGCAACTCGCTGCTGGACTGTGTGGTGTACGGCCGTGTCTCCGGCATTGAAGCCGCACGCTACCTCCTCAGCACCTTCCTCGGCCCCTTCTCCAACAACCGTCTCAACACGATCTACAAGCAGCTCACGATGGAGGAGCTGCCACCGGTCGCCCCGCTCCCGGCAGGACCGGCCGTGGCCGTCGCACCCGCTGCTGGCGAGGAGAAGCCTGCTGCCGCGCCTGCCGCTGCTGCGGCAGGTGGTGGTGGCGCGCTGCGCAAGATCAGCCGTGCGGAGGTGGCCAAGCACAACACGGAGAAGGACTGCTGGGTTATTGTGCACAACCAGGTGCTGGATCTGACTGAGTTCCTGCCCGACCACCCCGGTGGCAAGCAGTCCGTCCTCATCTACGCCGGCAAGGACGCGACCAAGGAGTTCGACATGGTCCATCAGATGGACGTGATTGAAAAGTACACACCTGATGCGATCGTCGGCGTCGTGGCTGAAGACGGGGCTGCCTCTGGGCCTGCGGTGCCTGCCGCCCCTGCTGCACCCGCCGCTGCCCAGTCGAAGCCTGCTGCACAGCCAGCCGCACCCGCGCCTGCCGCTGCTGCGGCGGGTGGCGATCCCAAGCTGCGCAAGATCAGCCGTGCGGAGGTGGCCAAGCACAACACGGAGAAGGACTGCTGGGTTATTGTGCACAACCAGGTGCTGGATCTGACTGAGTTCCTGCCCGACCACCCCGGTGGCAAGCAGTCCGTCCTCATCTACGCCGGCAAGGACGCGACCAAGGAGTTCGACATGGTCCATCAGATGGACGTGATTGAAAAGTACACACCTGATGCGATCGTCGGCGTATTGGCGGAGTAACTCCTCCTCTACAGCCCCCCCCCCCCCCGGCCATACTTGCTTTAAAACGCCTTTTTTCCCCTTAAACTTAGTGTTAGCATTCTGTTTGTCAGTATTTCCTTTTTTTTTGACTTGTCTTTTCTTTAACTTCTTCTTCCCCTTTTCAGACTTGAGGTGATGTCACACAAACACGATAGCCTCCTCTTTGAACAAACAAACAACCACGACCAAGGGTACCGCGCACACACCGACAGACTACGCTCTGCTCACTGTCAGTCTGAAATCTATGTTGACCTGTTGTACGCTCTCACAACTCTGTGTTTTTCTTCTCTTCATCTTTTTTTCGTTTTTTATTATTATTGTTGTCGCCGCGACTCTGGACGTGTCCTGTCTTCTGTGCACCTTCCTCCTCGATGAGAGGCCGGAAAGAGCGATGACGGCGCTCGGCATTTAAAAAAAAAAAGGGGGAAACCACCGGAAAAAAAGGCAACAGCGCGGGGAGACCCTGTGTTTTCCTCCCGTGTTTGTCCCTTTCTCTCTTTCCCCCCCGTATGGTAAGCTCTTTAATTCGCACACGCGCGTATCTCTCTGTGCCCATCATCAATTAGAAAAGAAGCATTAAAAAAAAAAAAAAAAAGAATGAGGGAAAGGAAGCGCAACGTGCTAAACTGAGGTAGCCACTACGCAGAACTGATGGTGTCCACCATCTACAACCTTTCCCGCCCGCCCCCACTCCCCGCACGTCTCTCTCACGGCCGACCCCCTTTCGTCACACATGCTCTCTCCTTCTCCACTGGTCTTTCTTTCTGCTTCCGTTCTGTTACGAAAAGCAACAAAAAAAGTCATCCGTGACAGGATTCGAACCTGCAACCCTCTGATCCGTAGTCAGATGCTCTTCCATTGAGCCACACGGACTGATGTCACGCTCCCTGCGCGAGTGACACACAAACATGAGTGGCCTGCGTCTATAGGTGGTCGGGCGGGNGGGGGGGGCCCCCGCCCCGGCCCCCCCCCCCCCCCCCCGCCGCGCCCCCCCCCCCCCCCTCCACCACCACCACCACTCGCACATCACACCCCCCTCTTCCCCGATCCCACAACCCCCCCCCCCCTCAAACAGATCCCATGAACGACCACGTGAACGGATCGCGCTATTTTATAGGTGCCGTTCTTCGCACAGTGGCGCCTGAAGACGTCAAGCGTCACTTCGAACGCTACGGACCAGTAGCCAGTTTTGATCTTTCCACGGATGAAAGTGGGAGATCACGAGGCTACGGTTTTCTTAGCTTTAGCACCCAGGTGGATATTCCGGAAAGCGAAGCACACCAAATTGGCGCGGCAAAGCTTACGGTGAATAAAATAGGCACACGTACGAAGGAAAATGCCACTGCTGGAAGCGCGTCGCCGCCCACCCATTCGTCGACGGTGGGTGTTGCAAACAACGGCACCGTCAGACATCCGCAACCTGGTCCTCCAGGCGGCACAACAAACTATTCTGTCGCAGCACCGCAGGCAAAGCACCCACGAGTGGAGACGGTCACTCCGCTTCGCCCGAGACAAACAATGACACGACTCACGACTCAAATTACGGCGTCATTGCGAGAAGCCGCGCGATACAATAATACGCATCATGCAGCTCACCACTCTCCGGTTCATAACGCGGCACCACCGGCTCAAACACAACTGCCACAATCCGCAGCTCCACCCCCGCCGCCTCCGCCTCCGCCGCCGCCACCACCGCCGCCGCCGCCGAAAATCGTTCAAGCACCTCCACCGGTTGCACCACAACCGTGCGCACCAGCAGCTATAGTAACGCCAAAATATGTGTGTATTCCGTTGGAACTCTGCCCTCCACATTTTTTGCGGGATCCCCGTGTGTTTTGTGCTGAATTGGATCCAGCGCGAGTGGGGAGTTTGGTCATGTCCGCTTCAATTCCGGAATTGAACGCGCACACACCGACCATGCCATGTTATCCTCAATCAGGCAACGATACTTCTGTTCCGCCACCCCCACCACCTCCCGGACCACCACCGCGGCGATTTTAATCACGAAGCGATTAATAATAAAAAACGAAAATCATGACGTCAGAGTTTTCTGCACAAATGAGTGGAAAAAAAAATACTAGCGCATCAATACTTGCATTACCCAGACCACACACACACAAAACAACAACAACAAGAAAGATCTGCGACACAACAACAAAAAAAAAATCGTTGTGTCACTTCTCTTTTTTTTTTTTTTAAAGTTGTTGTGGTGCAGCACTGTTGCAGGTCCCTCTCTTTTATTGGTCAGTTTTGAGAAAGTGGAATATGATTCACGGGCGTGCATCGACACTTGCAGCATTTAACGCAATTACTGCTTATTATTTAGCTGCGACGGTTTATCTTTCCATTCTCGAACCATTCGACATTATAGATGTCTTCACCCATGAATCCCAAAGTCACACCAGAATTATTTATTCTCTGCTTCAACCCTTCTACGAATTTACACCTTCGTTATTGCTATTTTTCATTTGGCTTTATTGTCAACTCAAACGAATTGAAAAAGGAATCAAAGCATACTCCATTTTGCACAGTCCAGAAAAAGAACACTTGTGTCCTCAGTCCCTTCCGGTAACACAGCACACGCACGCTGACACATAAAACAAAACAAAAAAAAATTCCTCTAACAGAGCAAAAAAAAAAAAAACAGTACCAACAATTATTTTCGTTATCGCGCCCCACATTTCAAAAAGGAAAATTGGCACTCATCCTGGTACCTTTGCTATTTACACTTTCGAACACTTCCTTTTAATTTTATTTTCGCATTTCGTCTCCATCTCAAACACTTTTTATCAGCAAGGCGCACTTAATTGTGCCTCTTATCGGCCCCAAGAAGTGCTCCACGCTCAAATACTAGCATTGTGGACTTGATTTATTTATGTGTACGTTTTCAGAAGAAGCGCTGCAGCGGCTCTCTGCGGTAATCACCAACGAGTTTCCGCTTCGGCACAACCCTGACGAAAAAAAGTTGTCGTACGGTACCGCCGGATTTCGCACCACCGGATCACTCCTTATACCAGTCGCAGCGAGACTGGCAAGTGTTGTGGTTCTCCGCTCTATTTACGCATCAGACAAATACGCCAGCGGCGCAAATGGCTGTTGCATCGGTGTTGTGGTGACTGCCTCTCACAACGCAGCCATAGACAATGGCCTGAAAGTGATTGACTACAACGGTGGAATGCTGGAAATGTCCTGGGAGCCGATGTGCAACGAAGTCGCAAACACAAAAACTGGTGATGATCTTGTCCGCGTCTTGCAGAGCTTCATGGCGGAAAAAAAAAGCCCCGATTCAACGGCAAAGGTATTCCCGTCAGGAATGGTGAGTATGGCCCGTGACACGCGTGAAACTGGCGAAGAAATTGCCGCAGCAATGAGCCGTGTTTTTGACTCTGTTTTCCATATTGCCTGGCGGGATTTAGGGAGACTCACTACCCCGCAGCTGCACTTCATTGTAAACGATGCGAACAGTCCGCACAAAAATGTCGCGAGCACGGTCTCCGACTATTACCGCAGTATCCTTTCCGGCTTGAAGCATTTGCTGTCTATTTGTCCTGCATCCTCTTCGCAACAGAAAAAGAAAATTGTTATCGATCTTGCCAATGGCGTTGGCTGGTACGGAATGAAAGGACTGCTTGACTTCTCAAAGACGTGGGAAGGCGGCGATGTTTTTGGCGAAACAATGGACATCACTCTCGTAAACACGAACCACGAAGACACGACAAAACTGAATTTGAACTGCGGCGCCGAATTCGCAAAATCGCGCCGCAACGTGTCTGAAGCTATGCAAAAATATGTAGACTCCTGTGAGTCACCCGATGAACTGGAAGACACACATTTTTACTGCTTTGACGGTGACGCGGATCGTGTTGTTGCTTTTTACTACTCCACCGCCGCAGACTGCGAATGCGACGGCGAAGTGTCACCGTGGCATTTACTGGACGGAGATCGCATGTCAATTCTGTTTTCAGACCTTTTCCATCAAATCCTTGGCGAGGCAGTGATGGAGAAACTGAAGGTTGGCGTTGTGCAGACCGCCTACGCAAACGGTGCTTCATCGGCGTTTGTGACAGATACGCTTCACATGAAGCTGTACTTTGGCGCGACAGGTGTGAAACATCTGCACCCGATTGCCCACGCTCAAGACATTGGAATTTATTTCGAGGCGAACGGTCACGGTACTGCGCTTTTCAACCTTGAGGCATGCAAAAAAGCGCTAACAGGTACTCCTGACAGCGAGAAGGTGTTCGAGGTCATTGTCGCCCTTTCGCAAGTACTCTCCCAGGTGTGTGGCGACTCCATAGGTGATATGCTGGCCAGTGAGATTGCTATTCGTTTTCTGAATTTCACATTCAAAGACTGGTCCCATTTGTATCAGGAATTACCCTCCATGCAGGCCAAGGTCAGCGTTCCGAACCCAAGGGTAATCACTACAACCCCCGAGGAAACAATAGCGCTGACTCCCGCTGGGCTGCAGGATGCCATCAATGAGGCTGTTGCAAAGACAAAGTCACGTTGCCAAATTGCTCGTAGCTTTGTTCGTCCCAGCGGAACGGAGCCAATCGTTCGGGTGTACGCCGAGGCTGCAGACACAGAGAATTGCAAAGCCCTTGCAGCAGAAGTAGAAACACTTGTCAAACAATTTTGTGGGAGCTAAGCAATGCCATGGAAGCACACACTGTTGAAAGCTTTGCGAAAAAGAAGAGAAATTATGGGCATCAATTTCACTGTTGACTACTTGCTGCTTCCATTGTCTCTTTCTTTTTTTTTTTTTTGATTTTACTCCCTTCAAAATCACACAAAACGAAGATGACAAAACATGATGCTGTGCACTTTGCAGTTATCATTTTTTTTTCATCACCGCACTTCACTTTCCTTTTCTTTTAAGTGTATTCGTAAAACGACAAGATCCCCATCGCACTTGACAAGTGTTGTGGACCACGCCGTCCAGAATGATGCGCTCCTTCCAGAACGTTTTTTCTTTCTGTTTGCTGTTTTCCTCTATTTCTGTTCCTTGCTTTGCAATTTGACCAACTCGTCCAAACAGAATGTGAATCCCTATGTTGTCTTCCATTGCTCGTCACTCAATCCGGGTTCAGTGATCTGACTTGAATTGAAAGGAAAGAAATCTCATGTCTCACGATGTGGCGCGTCAAACAGGCAATCTGCACCTATTGGACGGCACGAACGCGCCTCCCTCTTTCTGCATCTGTTGTTTTCAACGTGTACCTACTCCTTGTCGCTTTTTTCTATTTATCCCCATCTTCTCCCTATTTCGTATCTTCTCACCGTATCATCTCGTTTCCCAAAGCAAAAAGAAACACGTAAGTTCATTAGATTTTTTGTTTCTTCCTTTTTTTTTTCTCAAACCAGCCAAATTGATACAAAAGAAAAAGATATCTCGACTGTGCCTCTATTTTAGTAGAATCACTACACTCGTTAGTTTCGCCCCAAGTTTCGAAGCTACCCTTTTCTCTCTTTTTCTCTCCTTTCCTTTTCGGTTCTCTTTCCTTCTTTAGATTTTTCTCACTTCGGCCCTTCTTTTCTTTTTTATTTTCCACCTTCCCATTCTCTTTTTTTTTCCACACTTATTTTACTTCTCCCCCTTTTTTTTTGGTTCTCTTCTACCACATATATATATAGATCCTTTTACTCAAAGCAGACTGAGAAAGTAAACAGACTCAAGTCTCTCAAGAACCCGTTCAAAACCCAAGCACTGAAACGCAGAAAAATACTTTACATCTGAGTTGAAAGGACACCGAAGAACATTCCAAGAAAGAAAAACAATCTAATCAGCACGCTTTAAATACTGATAGTTTGGTGTTGTTGTTCGTTCACGCAACAATATTTTCCCTCTTTTGTTTTGCAATTCAGAGTGCGCTCAGAAACGTGTTATCCGCTTCTTTCAGAGTATCTGTTCCGAACACCCCCTTTTTTTTTTTCATATACAAACCACCAGACCATCAATCAGTGCTTTAAACTATGCAAAAGTTTTCAGCGTCGGTTTTTGTCACCGTTCTTACGGTGTTGTGCCTCGTGACATGGGGTGTGGCAGCCGCGTCAACAACTGTGACGCTGTCTCCGGCCGAACCACTTTTAGATGTGCCTTTTCTCGCGACGCCTGCGCTGGCTATGGATGCGAGTCTTTTCTTGTCCACCTCTAGCTCTTGCAGTGAGGACAATCGAGTCGGCCCCGTGTGCACCGTTGGAGGTACGTCGTCTGCCAGTTTCAACAGCACGACTTGCCAATTCACGATTACCAGCACATCCGTAAATGTCAACCCATTTTACGAGACCACAGTGCCCACGTTGTATTGGTGCAGCAGTGCGTACCCCAGCGCTTCATTGGGCACCCTTCCCATCACCACCATCCAGATGTCACCGCAGTTTCTCTTTCCCCAGGCCACGGGCACACTTACGTTCAACAGTGCCACGCCCACGGGGACGGAGATTGGATTTTATAACACTTCCACCTGCTCGACAATGATTGCCGGATGGACAACCACCGTTACGCTCGACGCCAGCCGTGAGGTGGTGCTGACGATGCCGTCTGGTGGCAACATTGTGTTCACCTGCGCGCGCGTACCCACCTTCTCTGGCACCACAACTGGCATTGTCCGCGCTGCCGCCGTGTACACGGGCGTCGATTACTCCATTGAAACGACCCAAGGCCTTCGCTTCACGTCAGTTGTCCAATACGCCAACGCCGTTTACAGCTGGTTCTCGTTGTCCAAGTCCGCGACTTGCATTCCGCTTTCGCAAACCGCAGCATCTGTTGGTACCGACAATGTGGCAACACTCTCGATTCAAGCGCGGCGCGGCGATTATTATTTCTGCGCACTGATCACGCCCAGCTCGACTCTTGGTGCCGGCGCTTACATTCCCGCGTCGAACATGTTCACTGTGAAGGAGTACGGTATTCAGCCTCATCGCATGTACGCAGGCTTGGCGACCTCCATGACACTCACGATGGATGCCGTGCAGGCTGGCCACACGTTCGAGGCTGGACTCTTCACCACCTCCGCGTGCACAACCGCTGTTGTCCCGTATTCGACCACGCTCTCCTGGACAGTCCCCAATTCTGGCGTTTACTACGCATGCGTGCGCGATCAGGCCGATCCATCAAATACCCAGTCGCACGTCGCCACGCCTATCCGCGTGACAACGCCTCCCACCGTGCAGTTCTCACGCAACCCCGGCATTCGGGGTCTCGCACTCACTGCTTCCATCAGCCGTGGCGCGAACACAAACAGCATCCTCACTGTGGGCCTTGCGAGCGACAACAAGTGCTCGCCGCTTTTCACCAACGGCAGCACCACGGTGTCATCGAGCACAGCGGACTTCGCCGTCCCCACGACCGCCCCTGCGCTTGCCTACTACTGCGTCTCTTCGCCCCAGGTTGTCGATTCCGCAAGCCTCGCCAGCGAGGAGCCGGACGTGCCGTACTACTACGCTCTGGGAACGCTGCCGCTCCGTGCCTACGATCTGACGTATCCTCCTCTGCGCGTGAACACGACCATGGCAATCGGCCTCGACTCGACTGTCACCTTCGCGAGTGGCACAACCATGTCTCTGATGCCAGTCAATGGCGGCGGCTGCAGCGGCACCGCAAGTGCGACCAACAGGAACCAGTTTCAGCTCACCTCCAGCACCGTCTCTCTCACACCTGTCACGTTCAGCGAGGCGGGCGACTGGGAGCTGTGCGTGCGCGAGCCGAACGTGCTCTCTGGAGAACCTGTTGTGCTGCGCACGGTGCGTGTGTACGGCGATGCGACGCTGAACCCTGCCGGACTCGTCACGGGTCTGGCGTCTGACATCACAATGAGCGATATTCCACCGAACATGCCTGTCTACATCACTGCGTCCCCAAGCTGCGGTACGGAGGTACCCCAGGTCGCGTCGGCGACGTCCAATGCGAACTCGGTGGCGACGCTGTCCAATGTGCGCTACACGGAGGCGGCATCCCTGCTCGTGTGCGTCGGGTACGCGGGAGAGGAAAATGGCGTCGCGACCGAGACTGTCATCTACGCTGCTGGCCACATCACCGTCTCCGGAGCGTACGCCTTCCCGTCCGTGGCAGTTGTCAACGCCAACAACCAAATCCGTCTCCAAGTGCCAGACCCGCGCCTGCTCATTAGCGGCCTCGCCTACCTTGTCTCGGAGACGACAGCATGCACGAACGCGGTGCCGAATACCGCCACACAGGCCCCCATCCACGGCGACGGCGTCACCCTGCCCTACTTTATCTTCACGCCCGCGACGGCCACGCTCGGGACGGTCTACCAGGTGTGTGTGGGTGCGACGGGCTCATTCGTCTCTGCGGGCACCATCACAGTCGTCCAGGCAATGACTATGGCTGCATCCCCTGCTGACGCTGCCAAGGGTCTGCCCGTCATTCTCACGTTCAGCGGCGAGGCGTTCTCGGCCCTGACACCTGACCGCTACGCCATCATCAGCAGCACCGATGTGTGCACGACCGATTTGTCCTCCGTTCAGGTGTACGCCACGGGTGCGATTGCCTCGTCCGGCAGCGCGGACCCGTTCCTCGCGCCCGCCACGCTGGATCAGTTCACCGTTTGTGTGGCCTCTCAAGCCATGCTGCTGTCGGAGTCACTCGGTTACATGACCGGCGGCGTGGTGGACGCGTACGACTTCACGTCCCTCTCTCAGTTTGTCCAGCTCGACGTCACGAACAACCTGCGTGGTTGGCCCATTGCTCCAGGCGGTGCGCTCTTCTTGGCGCCGTGCTCCGGCACGGCGTGCAACCCATCCCAGTCGACGACAACGTGCCAGACCGCAACCCAGACGTACATCACAACGAACCTGCAGCCCCTTCAGGGTGCCGCCCTCGGCACCTACGTGGTGTGTCAGCGCGCTACGAACCCCAGCACCGTCATTGTTGGCGCCAACACGACGGTCACCGTGATTCGCCAATGGACAATGTCCACCACCGCCGCTGAAATCCGCCAGTACGTGCCCTTCACGGTCACCTTGTCTGGAGGCCCCCAGGCCACAACCCGTGCCGTCTCCACGGCGACGGTGCGCGTGCAGTCGGCGTCGGTGCCCTGCAACGAGACGTCCACGTCCATCGCACATCAAGACTACGCCGTGAATACCGATGGCTCCACCTCGAGCCTGACCATCACTTCCGTTGAGCCCCGCCAGGATGTGGTCTTCTGCGTGCTCGCCAGCCCTTACGACCAGTTCCAGGCTATGCAGTCCACGTTGCTCTTCTACATGACCCCGGCCTCCATCATCACCGATACACCCACAACGATCCGCTCAGGCCTGGTTCAGAACAACGCCGTGGCCAAGATTGCGAGCACGTCGGACTGTGCCAACACCATCTCCACGGGCTCCCCGCAGACCATCTCCGGCTACATGTCCACCCTCACCGTGGCGAGCTGCGGCGCCAACGCGAATGTGCTGACCGCCTACTACTGCGAGAGCCAGGACGGCGGTGCGACGTACGTGTCGCGCGGCCAGATGGGTCTGCTGCGTCGCACGGGCTGCCCAGGCGGCGCACCGGCCAGCATTGAGCCCGTCACGGTGCCCCCGGCCCAGGCCATCACCGATTTCGGCATCACCACGAGCTACCTCGTCTCTCCGTTCCTGTCCACGTCGAGCAACTGCCTGTCGCCTGTGGCGAGCCAGGTGGCAACGGTGGGGTACACGCCTGCGTACGACAACACCGGCGCGCTCTTCGTGTGCGCGGCCACCCTCGATGACCCCGACACGCTCTTCACCACGACCGCTGCGACGCTGACCGTTGATCACTTCGCCACCACGCCCTTGTCTGCCCTGAGCCGCCTCAACGCCTCTGCTGGCGCCTTGCCACGCACCGCCATGACCCTCAATTACCGCACCGCCTCCACGCAGACCTTCTTCAGCCGCACGAGCAACTGCGCGACGTCCATCGCCACGGCTAGCGGGTTTGCCTCAACGAGCCGAACGGCGACCTACAGTGCGACGGCGGTGAACGGCTTCGTGTTCATCTGCACCGCGGACACCCTCAGCACCGGCCTCATCCCCATCGCCACCTTCCTGTCCATCACGCCGCCCTCTGTCACGAGCATTAGCATGGCCATCATTCGCGGTGCCCCCTTCAGCGCGACGCTCGTGGTGCCGTCTGTGAGCGGACAGCAGCCGTACTACTCGATGGTGCCTGGTGCCGATGCGAGCAACCAGTACGCGCCGTACTTCACCTCTGACGCACGTGACGTGTTCCTCTCCGGTGACCAGTGCGAGACTGTTCTGGCCGGTACATCGTCTACCACCATCACCGCCGCCTCCAACGCCGTCACCTTCGCGACCGCCGACGTCGCGACGTCCGTGTCCTCCGTGAGCCTGTGCACCAACACGCCGGCCGGCATCGCCGAGGCAGCCTCTGCCATCCCTGTCGCCCCCGGTAATGTCTACCCGTACCAATTTGTGACCGGTGTCGTCTCACCCATTTACATCCCTCTTAACCCCACGACCCAGTTCTCCCTCAGCCAGAGCAACAATGACTGCTCCAACGTGGTCGACTCCGCGCCGTTTACGACGGACCAGGATGGGTACTCCAGCGTCTCGCTCTTCTACACCAACACGCGGCAGGCACTCCCCATCGGCGTGTACACGCTCTGCTACAGCGAGAACCCGCCGGCCTTGACCCCGCTCGGCACGATTGAACTCTTCAACCCCGTACACTTCAGCGTACGTGGCCGCACGTTCGTGGTTGGCGTGCCCGGCACCATGGGCCTCCTCCAAGACCTCACCCGCAGCGACCTTCAGGCGGGCTTCAGTACGACAAGGGATTGCGTCGCACCGGACACGACGTACGGCAGCTGGCTCGCGGACTCCGACACGTCCATCACCGTCACCGCTGTGGCTCCGCAACAGAACCTGTACCTCTGCGCCACGGCTCCCATCAACGGCAGCCGCTGCGCTCTGCCTGATGACAGCACAGGCTTGCTCTTCGCGGCATCGGGTGTGGTGCCACCAACGGGGGGCTACAACACATGCGATGAGCTCACCTTGAATCAGTGCTACTTTCCCGGCACCAGCGGTGGCGTCCCTGCAGATGACATGAGCCTAGGCGTGGTCTACGGCGATTGCTGCAACCCCGTCACGCGGAGCAGCAACGTGGTGGGCAGCACAACCATGTCCGGCAACGGCGTATGCAAGTTGACGCTGAACAGAAATAAGGCGACCCAGTACGGCAACGGCGCGTCCTTCAACTTGTGCATGTGGAGCGCCAGCAACGCGAACGTGTGCAGTGCCGTGGCGGAGGTCAGTGTGAACACCACCTGCATCGCCAACGTCGTCACCGATCGCGGTGGCAGCAAGCTGAGCACGGGTGCCCTCGTCGCCATTATCATTCTCTCCATCTTGGCCGGCCTGGCCTTGATTGCGTTGATCATCTGGCTCATTTGGTATTGCTGCTGCCGCAAGGCACAGGCCAAGGATGTGGACGAGCGACAGCTGGTCGCACTGCGTCAGGTCGAGGGCGGCGATTACGAGTACGGCCCGGACTACTTGGGCAGCAACGTGCACCCTCTCCTCTATTACCCCACCTCCTCCGTCGCGATCATGGGTGACGAGGAGCAGACCGTCAGCCGCAGCCGTTCGACATCGGCGCAAAGCAGCACCCCACAAGGTCTCCTTGAGACCATCGAAGACGACGAGCGTGACCAGATCGCGCTGGAGGAGGCGCGGGAGCGGTACGCCCTGCGTCTGGCCTTCTCCGAAGCCCTGGAGCGCCTGCGCCTGCAGGAGAAGGATGACGAGGTAGACATGGGGTATGAGGACATGGACGACAACCTGCCAGCAGGGAGGGCGGTGCCGGAGGTGATGGAGATCGACATTGACCCCAGCACGCTCCCCTGCGACACCACGAATGATCACATCTTAGAAAGTGACGGCGAGGACGACGAGGAGCTCATGGCGCATATGATGCCCAAGGTGATGGAGCGTGTGCGTAGCCAGTCAATTGTCAGCTCACGTGCCTCCACCCCGACCGGCCGCGAAAGCACCTTCACCAACGAAGACGCGGAAGAAGAGGAGGAGATTTGCATCGATGAGGAGGAGGCCGACCCAGAGGAAGAGGCCGCTCCCGGTGACGAGACGCCGCTGCGTCCACGCGTGGTCGTGCCCAAGGCAGTGCGCGCCAGCCCTGGAGACAAGGCTCCCCGCGAAACCTCTCCTCACACCGACCCCATGAGCCGCTGCGTGCCCGATGACATGCTCGAAACCACCGCCCCCGTCGACTCCACTGTGTCGATGCCAGACGCAAGTAGCATCATCGGTGCGTCACCGATTGACCACAACCCGGCAGAGAACGCGTCCGTGCCTGTTAGCGGCATCCCCCTCATGGCCCAGTTCACCCCACAATCCGAGTTTGGCCAGTCACCTCGTGCGGGTGAGGCTCCGGAAGGCGCTAGCCCGGGCGGCGACACCGCGGCGCCAGAGGATGAGGAGGAGGATGAGCTCTCCTTCACCACGACCCAGCGCTTCTACGACGAGAAGCTGTTCCTCCTCCAGCAAGAGGATACACGCCGTCAGCGGCTGTGCAACTGGGAGGAGGAGGACCGCGCGACGTTGGCGCAGCAGGAGCTTGATGAGTACATGAACATCGCCCAGACGGACGCCGGCCGGGCTGACCACAACACGACACCAGCTGCTGCCCCCCAGGAGGAAGATGAGGAGGAGTACGAGGCCCCCGCCATTCCGGCCGATCTGCCTCCGCTGCCTGCGGCCCCAACCGGCGCGGACGCGGGTGTGTCTGCAGGGTACCAGCACCCAGTGACGCCGCCTCGCCAAGGCAAGGACACGCGCTACGGTGGCCGACAAGAGCATGCCGCCCGTAGTCTCGAAGACACGGAAGAGCTGTAATACCCATGTGCGGCGTGCGGGGGAGCGACTGACAAAATGTATATATATATGTACGCAGATATATCAGATCCCTCACTCTCTTTTTTGCTTTGGTTGCATGCCGCCTCGATATTCTGCCCGACACCGCCTCGGTACTCAGAAACGCAAGAAGAAAAAAAAAAGCAAAACAAACGAAAGGCGCAAGTGAAGACAAGACGCCACCCCCAAACCATTCCACACCAGCGGGTGTTGTTGAGGAATAGCAACACGCAAAAAAAAAAAAAAAACTGTGACTTTGTTTGCCCCCTTTTTTTTCTTTCTCTCCTCTTCTTTCCTCGTCACGTGCCCTGCGAAGTGGCGCGCCAGAGTACGCTCACAACGATGTAGATGCTTTTTTTTTTTACACTCTCTTCTGGGTTCATTCATCCGTGTTCACTCTTTCGAAGAAAGTCATGGCCTTTTCTGGAGTTTGTTCAGCACCTGGACGTCTGAATTTGTTCTTTTCTTTCTCCCTTTGTTTTCTGTTGATCTTGTTTCTTCTCCCCCTTCCCCTTATGCCATTGAATCTAAAGCTTGATCAATGAATGGGCCCGACAGATGAAGAAGGATCGTTGCAACAACGGTAGAAAAAAAATAGGAAAGAAGCACAACTCCTCATTAGATTCACACGTGCTTCTTTTCATTTTTCATTTTTTTCTCTTTCCTTCCTCTGCGTCTGGGGTTTTCGTTGTCTTATGGTGTGCGTGCTACCGCGCGCAGCCCTTCTTCGCCCCTTTTCGACCTTTTTGAAAACTAGTTTTCGTCACAGGTGGCGAGAGAGGTGGATGACAATACGACATCAACGGGGAAACACAATCACAAGAAAACAAAAAGACTGAGACGACAATCTGAAACCATGAAGATGCCGGTCACGCACTCCCCCCCAATGCAGTGGCTCTTCTTGCTACAAATATTTCTTTTTATTTATTTATTTTCATTTAGTTAAAGCATATATCGTGATTTGCGTTTCTTTTTTTTTTTGTTTTCTCCCTTCAATTCCCCACTCATCAGAAGGCACGTTTTTTCTCGTGTTTTATTGTCGTGTTCTGCGTGGCAAATATTTTCAGTGATCCTGACAGCAGCATCAGCACGATCAAAAAGAAACTCATAGATTTTTTCTCCTCTTTTTTTTTTTTGCTAAATTTATAATTTTGCGCGTTGCTCCGCTATTTACATCTTTTCCGGGCAAACCGCACGCCTAAACGGGTCAAAAAACAACAACAACAACAACAACAACAACGCGGCAGACACACGTTTCCCTCCTTTCTTCCTTGTCTTCATGTCTCGTTTTTCACAGATCTGGATTTGTATTTTGCTCTCTCTCTCTCTCTCTTATACACCCACAAACGCTTAAGAGAGCATATCCGAGCAGGGATCTCCCTCAAGAAGAAGGCTCTCTCCCCCAGCTCGCAGCTACCGGCTCTCACTGTTCTGTTCTGTTTTTTTTTTTTTTTTGCGCTTCTGTGTTCACGATGGTGCAAAAATCAAAGGAACACAAAACAAAAAAAAACAAAAAAGAGAGAGAGCGAGTGCATACGCAGAAAAGTAAAATACACAAGCGATCGTCACAACAGACCAATAGCCGAACAAGGTAAGTTCGGATCGGAAAATATCTTTCCTCCCTTTTTCCTGTTTTTTTTGCTTCTGTTTTCGCAGACGATCATTGCACGTTGTTGGCTTCTCCCCACACAATTAGATACAACCTTTTCCCGTGGATAGCGATGAGCTTTAAAAAAAAAAAAAAGCACGCACACACTTCCTTTCTTATTTGGCCAAGCGATTTTTTCTTTTCTTTTCTTTCTTGTCTTTGATTCGGGCACTTTTTGGCCTGCAGTTGACCTCTATACATCCACACACATGAAACAAAAAAAAAACAAGAACAACAACCCACCACAATAAAAATGAGGTGTTCCTGCCATCGCGTCTTCACGCTAGACCGCCTGCCACGTACACCATGGTGGCTGCTGGGTACTGGCAGAACGGCTCGTGAAGACCTCCGAAAAGCAAACGCACAAACAAAAGGCGAGTGAGGCACCCCCCCCTCCCTCTCCTTCTTCTTCTTTGATCACGGCGCATAGCTGTGTCAGGCATTTCCCTCCCCCTTTCGCACCTATTTTGTTTTCCGACACAAGAAAAACACAAATAGTTGTGCTGGCTGGGTCCTGCATCCCTCACCTCCTTTTTTTTTTGTTGCTTCCTCACGATCTGACGAAAAAGATACAGAGCGCACACACAGGAAGTTGACACAATCCGTTCGAGCACTAAACTCTCACGTGTTTTTTTTTCACTCTTCTTTTCTTCTTGTATCTCTGGTCCACATCTCCACCGTCTCCCCATACTGCTCTGTTTTTCTCTTGGTCTGACTGGGATACAAGTGCCATTTCCCGTTCTCCGTATACACAACACAACAACAACAGCAAAATAGTTACAATCACAGAGATAGCACGAGACAGAATCACCCCACACATGTCTCCATCCATTAGTCGTTTGAGCAAAGAACTCAAAGACGCGCAGTCCAACGATGAACCTGACATTCATTTGGAGCTGTACGATCCCGCCGCACATGGCAGTGCTCCAAGCGGCAGCACCGGCGAAGGTCACGGCCGCGCTGCTGGTGCTGCGAGCTCACACGGTGGCGATCTCTTTACGTGGCATGCCTCCTTGCAGGGCCCGCCAGACTCTCCTTTTGAGGGCGGCACGTACCGCCTTATTCTGCGCGTCCCATCGGACTACCCCATGGTGCCGCCCACCGCTGCCTTCATCACCAAGGTATTTCACCCCAACGTCGAGTTCGCCTCTGGCAAGGTCTGTCTTGACATCCTCAAGACGCGCTGGTCCCCTGCGTGGACGCTGCGGTCGGTGTGCAGGGCGATACTGAACTTGCTCGCCGAGCCCGAGCCCGACAGCCCGTTTAACTGTGACGCAGGTAATCTCGTGCGGGCAGGCGACGTGGAAGGCTACGGGAGCATGGTGCGCATGTACGCCATCATGCACGCTGGTGCACCACCCTTCTCTGACTAAGTTGGACGTATACTCTCTCTCTCCCCCTTGTTTTGTTGTTCTCGTTCACTGCTTTCAGTGCGTCTGACTGTTATTGCGACAGGAGCGCTGGCTCCCCATGGCGTCTTTCTCACCTCCTCATATTTGTTTATTTTTGCTTTTCTTTCCTGTTGGTAGCACGCCGTTCTGATTTGTTCCGTTTTGCGTCCCACTCATTTTCTCTCTCTCCCTTCACACAGTTGCACCTTTCCTTCGTTGTCTGCAGGCGCCGTGCTTTTCAGTGTGCTGTCCATGACCTTTTGGCTGCGAGATGAACAACACACATCACACAGAGGCACACACCGTCCAGTAAGAGCAGGGAAGAGGTCTTGTGTCTCCACGAGCGTGGTCTGATTATCGGGTGCTACTCCGCCGTCCTGCTCTGCTCTGCTGTCTCTCTCTCTCTATTCGTCACTAATGTTACGTCTCTTCGGTTGTGTGTGTGCCTTGGCTGCTCTGACGTCCTGCTCCCCACTATCCAGGCATTCCCCGACGTCCAACTTCTAACCTCCACCTCTCTCTCTCTCTCTTTTGTTCTTTTCGTCACGCACGCACGCACTCTGTCTTGCTGCTTTGCCAGTAAGATAGAATACACAGAACGTGTCTCATCTCACCAGTCGCTATGTCTCGTTCTCCTTCCGGATCGCGATCGGGCTCCGGCTCTCGCTCCCGCTCTCCAAGCCCAAGCCAGTCTGAGGACTCCGTCGCCCTGCCTCCTGCCCCGGCCGCGCCCGTGATGAACGCGACCGGTGTTTTGGCAGCTGGCGGTGCCGTCGACCCCAATGTCGTGTCCCTTTTTGTGGGTCTCGGCCCTGCTGGTCGCAGCGTCAAGCCCGAGGAGCTGGAGGCCTTTTTGCGTGCCAAGGTCCCGTCTCCAGACTCTATCGTGCGTGTGGCCATGCGTGGGCGCAGCGCGTTTGTCGATGTGACGACGCAGGAAATCGCCGATCTCCTCGTCAGCACCCTCCACGACCAGCCCTACAACGAGGCAGTTCGGCTCGTCGTGCAGCCCGCACGCCACACTCGCGCAGAGGTGCTCGAGCGTCGCAAGGCCCGCGAGGAGACCACCACCACCGCCGCCGCCGCCGCCCCTGAGGCGCCTCGCCCTCTTCTCTTCGTCGGTCTCGGTCCAAAGGGCAACGATGTGTCTGATGAAGCGCTCAAGGCGAAGATTGAGGCTGTCACGCCCATCAAGTCGTTCCGCCGCCGCCCGCAGTGGGCCATCGTCGAGGTCGCCACCCTCGAAGACGCGCAGAGGGTCATCCAGTCTTGCAATGACCAGGTGATGGGCGAGTGCCGCCTGGCCGTGCAGTTCAGCGAGAAGAAGAAGCGTGAGAGGTCGCGCAAGGACAAAGTCGCCTCCTCCTCTTCGGCAAAGCGCCACCGCTCGCGCCGTTCCCGCAGCGACAGCCGCGATCGTCATCGTGACTCTGGTCGTGACCGTCGCAGTCGTCGTGATCGTCGCTCCCGCTCTCGCAGCCCGCGTCGCCACCGCCGTCGCCGCGAACGCAGCGTCTCGAGCTCGTCGAGTTACAGCCGCCGCCGCCGGTCGTACAGCGTCGACTCGCGATCGGACTCCGAGGAGCGTCGCGACCGCCGTCGCCGCCGTCGTTAATCGCCGCGAATAACCAACATCCGCACCAATTAGCGTGGCTACTTTAGGGGGAAAAAGAAAGAAAGAAAAAAAGAAAGAAAAGAAAGAAAGGCAGAGAGAGAGAGGGAGAGAAGTCAAACTTTTAATTCGTCTCTCCTCCTCTCTCTCCTCCTCTCTCTCCTTCTCTCTCACGCTCTCTCTATTCTCCTGTATGCTGCCTCCGCTTTTTTGTTTGGTTGTTGCGTGTGTACTGCATTTTTTCCCCCTTCTTTGATCTTGTATTTTTCTCCCTTGTATAACCCTCCACACGTCTTGTTCTGTTTTTCTTTGTTTGCCTCGCTGGCAGCGCGTGTCTCTCGCGGTTTGTTGGAAAGTCGTTCTCCCCCCCCTCCTTTCTTGTCTCCTGTCTTTCTCTCTTCCCTTCCCTTTGCCGTCGTGAGGTTATTCTTGCATCGCAGCACGTGCATCTGTTGGCACGGCACTCAATCACATTGCTCCACGGTGTGTGTGTGTGTGCGTGAAAACGAAGCATACAAGAGGAATGGAGGCTTGAGGAGAGACATGTGACACGAAGAAAGAACGAACTACATCTAAGGCTGACGCACACCGGCACACGCACACTTAAACAAATAACATAACACACAGCAACGAACACATCTAATGATGTGCGCGTTACGTGCTCACCTTCCGTGACTCACGCACGGAACAAACGCCAGGTACGGCTCTCTG
Source organism: Wallacemonas sp. 195SL (assembly GCA_030849605.1). Taxonomy (NCBI): domain Eukaryota; phylum Euglenozoa; class Kinetoplastea; order Trypanosomatida; family Trypanosomatidae; genus Wallacemonas; species Wallacemonas sp. 195SL. Next base: position 24,797 of record JASANS010002417.1, on the reverse strand, counting down.
CGTGTACGTGCGGCACCAGTTCGGGATGTCTCTCCCTCACAGAATGACGCCCTGTTTTACACGATGACTTTCACGGAAACACGTGACGTGAGCAGATTCAGAAACAAACAAAAAAAAAGAAAAAGAAAGCGTCCAAAGCAGATGAACACCCATTCCTCTGGTTCCTGTTCGTCTTGTCCTTGTCTCCATTTCTCCGCCATTGGCGGCAAAGGGGACGTGTGTGGTATCCCATACAGAACTTGGACTTTCCTACGGCCTCCTCGTCATCACTGACAGATGAGAAGTCAAGGCCGCTCCTCAACGCGGACCTCGGCACGCAGCCACACTACGACTGGCATCAAGACCAAGAAAGCAAGAAAGCGAGAACCAGTCACGCACACAGACGCAGACACCCACACACACACACACACGAGGGCAGGCACCAACGGACACCTGAATGATCATGACACGCGTGTATGTGTCTCTCAGATACTCATTTCTTGACACGCACCGTGATGACCACACGTGCATACAGACGCCCCCCCCCCCCCACACACACACTCACATACACACGCAAAAAGAAAGAAAGAAAAGAGGTGTGGGGGAGAAACACCTGCTCAAACTCGAAACAAAAAGAAACTGTCTGCTGTGGTGTTCCTCTCATTTTTCATTGATTTTATTTTTGCTGGTCTTCGTTGTTGTGCGTTCGTATGGTGCTTGACGTCCCGCTCGTCTTGTGTCTCTCTTGCCTTATCTTTCACAGTAATAAAGAGGAAAAGACAAAAAGATGCTTCAAGCCCATTGTACTCCTCATTCCCTTCCTCAATCTACTCCACTCAATTGCTCCGTTCTCTTCTTTGTTCTGCCCCTATCTTTCTGCATTTTTTTTTTCGTATTCTCGTACTTTTTTTTGTTGTTATTGCCCCAAAGCTCAACAACGACAACAAAAGTCTTTTTGCTTTTCTTGTTCATATCTATTTCCTCTCACTCACATCCCGCTCGGAATCGCGTTTCCCTCAATTTCATCTGTTCTTGGTTCAACTCGGTTTTCTTATCACCAAATAAGAGACGTGCGAAACAAAAACAAAAACAAAAACAAAGAAAGAAAGTAACCCCCCCTCCGTTTCGTTTCTCTATTTATCGCAAATGTCCGCCGAGTACGATCATCTCTTCAAGCTGCTCCTCATTGGTGACAGTGGTGTGGGCAAGTCGTGCCTGTTGCTTCGTTTCGCCGATGATAGCTACACCGAGAGCTACATCTCCACCATCGGTGTGGACTTCAAAATCCGCACGCTGAACCTCGATGGAAAGGTCATCAAGCTTCAGATTTGGGACACGGCGGGCCAGGAGCGGTTCCGCACTATTACGAGTAGCTACTACCGCGGTGCCCACGGTATCATCATTGTGTACGACACCACGGACATGGAAAGCTTCAACAATGTGAAGTCTTGGCTGAGCGAGATTGACAAGTACGCGAGCGAGAACGTGAACAAGCTGCTGGTGGGCAACAAGTGCGACCTGACCACAAAGAAGGTCGTGGACACCCAGATGGCGAAAGAGTTCGCGGACTCTCTCGGCATCCCGTTCCTCGAGACCAGCGCGAAGAGCGCCACGAACGTCGAGGAGGCGTTCGTGCGCATGGCAAGTGATATCAAGGCTCGCATGGCCGTCAGCGGCTCCAGCGGCGCGCCGACAGGCCGACGCCCCGTCATCGGTGCCGGCGAGCCCGCGCAGAACAACAACAGTGGCGGCGGCTGCTGCTAAGGCGTGTGTCCTCTCTCTCCCTCTCCCTTCAACGAAAGAGACAGAGACACACACACACAAAAAAAGAAGAACAACACGAAGGAGATAACCAAGGACAAAAAAAAAGTAGTTCATACCTTCACGAACAGACAAAAGAAAATAGAAATTATTAATGAAAGAAAAAGAATTAAAAACAAACCACAGGTACACACGATGCAAATATGACTACTGTAAAGACACGTAAGAGAAACTGAAGAGAGAAAAAAAGAGACAAGAGTGGTTTCAGGCACGGAGTCTTTCATGCTCGCGCTCTTTTTTTTTTTCCTTTCTTGGTTCTCTTTTCATCGCCGCGTTGGTGGCACGTGTTATACAGAGTCGATTCTCTCTTTTCTTTCTTTTCTTTCTTCTCTTTTTTTTCTTCTTTTTGTTGTTGGTGCCGTTCTTTTTTTTTTTTTTCGCCGCGGTATTGATCGTCTTGTTTTTTTTTCTCTCTGTCCCCATCTCTTTCTTTCCTCCTAGTACAAAAACAAACAAACAAACAGCATCAAGAAAGAACAACAAATCAGGAAACTCAAGTTGTTTGAACAACAGAAAAACAAAAATGGAAAGCTCGAAAAATGAATAAATACGTACTTTTAGTTTGCTCGTGGTGATTCCCCTCTTTCTCTCCATCTTTGCGCTCCTTTTTCCCACAACCGGTTTTTGACTCCCTTTGTATTTTTCATTCTCCATTTTGCTTCTTTCCCTGTTTTGTGTGTGCTTTCTTCCTTTTTTTTTCCCCTTTTCCCTTCATCTTGTGCGTATCCGCAAACCTATTTGTTGTACGACCACGTTGCTGTATGCTGTGTCTGTCTATCTGTGCGCGCGCCTACTGTGTGTAAGAACACACACACACATACATACACAAGTTTATTCGCCAGTCTGAACCATTTTGAAATTAAAAAAAAAAAAAAAACAGCAGCAACATCCACGCTGACCACAATCATGGAACGAAAAGAAAATAACCCTCTACAAACATTGGGGAAATACAACAGTCTAAGGAAAGCTGGGTATGTGTTCGCATGTGGAGGCTTCACACGCACACGTCCAGCACAGAATCGGTGCGGCAGAAGCTGCCAATGCACTGCCGGCCCCCCCCCCCTTCTCGTGTTCCTGTGCTTTGGGGACTCTTCGTGGATGAAAAAGAGAAAACACGAAAGAACTGAGCGCGGCCATAACCTTTCGTCCCTCAATCTCTTCTTTTGAGTCTCCACGCAGTTGCACTACTGCCCTCCGTTTTCGCATAGCGCGACCCACGCGGTCTCATTTTTCTTCCCCCCTCTCTCCCTGTGCGTGTGTGTGGCATCACGTTTTGTGGGGCGGACACACACCGACACGTTGACGGACCACTTTCACTCATGGTGCCTCATTTGCGAGGTCAGAGAAGTCAACCTTTGCATGCTCACCACCGCTACTCCCCCTCCCCCCTCTCCCTTTGCTCTCTTTCGCTACTTGGTTTAGTTGGGTACTGCTGAACTGGTGACTGCCTCTTCCCACTTTTTTTTTCTTTTGCTCTTGTGTTCAGTGGTGTTGCTTTCCATTCTTCACCACACACAAACACAAAAAGGCTCCCTCCCTTTCTCTCTGTTTTGTTCTGTCTTTGCCAAACGCAACAACTTCCCTTTTTCGTGCCGTTTACTCCTGTGCGCTTTCGCCTTTTAACCTCGTCAGGAGAAGAAGAAGAAAAAAGGAAAATACGGTCTGCAATCATTCACTTTTCTTGTCATTGAAAAACGATTATTGCTTTTCCTTGTCACTCATCGTTTGTAAAATTCGCACGCAGAATTCACATTTTTTTTCTGTTTCCGTTTTCCCTCTTTTCTGGGGTCTGTGTCACGTGTCCTTGTCAGCGTCTCACTGCGGTGCTTCTTTTTTTTTTTTTTCTAATTTGTTCCTTCCCTCTCTCGTACCCACACGCGCGGTGTTAGTGCCTCTTGACACCATCTCTTCAACTTTTTCTCTTTCTTTCTGCCTCTGTCTTCCGCGACCTCCCCCCCCTTGTCTAGCAGTCAGTCATGAGTGCTTCTATTGCACCGTCGAATTTGACGGAGACGTTGGCATCCGCCAGGGCCTTCTGTGTGGTGTGCGGCAAGGTCACGGATGATCTGCAGATGCGCTCCTCCGGTCTCAAGTGCAAAGGTTGTGTGGGCAAGCGCTCGAACAGGCATTGGGTCAAGTTGCAGAAACGCCAGGCCACACAGCTTCTCGGCGAGCTGGCCGCACCCATGTCCACTATGCGACCGCCATCGTCGGGCACGAACTCACCGCCGCCCACCACGCTGGACCTCATGACCCCTCTGAGTGATGACCTCGTGGAGCGGCGTCAGAGCGCCACGACACCGAGCTCGTCTGTTAGCGGCAGCTCTCGTGTGCGCCGTGGGAAGAGGGAGGCGATCTCGGACTACATCAACGGCACGACTGTGTTTCAAAAAGCACTGCACCGCACCCATCACGTCGATGCGCTGGAGGGCGCGAACCTCGACGAGAAGGAGATGGACGAGGACAGCAAGCTCGGCACCTCGCCCCCACAGCCGCACAAGGTCACGTCGCCACCGCCGCCCGTCTCTCGGCGCAGCACCGGCGCCGGGATGGAGGAGTTCTCCACCGCTTCCAGCGTGCCGAGCACCGCACCCTCATCGCTCACGCCCCCCGCAACGGCCACCACGGCAGCGACCACACCACCCGCAGGTGGGCCCCCGCGCCGCCTCGGCTCGTCACGATTGCAGTCTTCACGCTCGCAGACGGACTCGGCCACCAACGGTGTGAGCCAATCGGTGAGGCACTCGGCGGAGATTCACATACCGCACTCCAGACCCTCCGCGACGTCCATCACCCCCAAGGTGACCACACCGTCGAGCAAGGACCACGAGCCGCGTCACAGCGGCGCGCGAGAGGGCGACGCCGGACTCGCGCAGGACAGCGTGGCGGTGATCGCCGCGGAGGCCTCCAAGAAGACGTCAGCCATTCCATCCTCTGTGACGAGTCCGGACTCGGTGCCGCTGCCGCTGCCGGCCACGACCGACAAGACCCGTCCCCCGCTCGTCGCCTCGCCGAGCAATGTGGGGCGGAGCGGGCGGCTTCCACAGCGGCCCTCGCCAGGATGCGTTGTGTCCGTCATAGAGCCAGAGCGTGGTGGCGGCGGTGGTGGCGGCCTGGGCCATCAACGCGTTATTTCCTTCTCTGTGCCAGATGCGAGCACAGCCGAGCACCACGATATGGGCAGCGGCGTGGACTGCCCCCTCGAGCCTCCACCCGCCCCCATGGATCACAGTCGATGCCCATCTACGGCATCGTGCTCCGGAACGGGTCTGCGCCTACCGAGCCGCAGTCCTGCCGCCATCACGAGCCCTTCCAAGCCGTCCATCGCACCCCTCGCAAAGCCACAAGACAACAAACCATTGGTAGCACAAGGGGACGGAGACGGCGCCTCTGTCCAGGGCGTGACGCGGAAGCCGTCAACCGAAGAAGAGGCGGCCCCGCTCGACAATGACACTGTCGATAATGAGGAGGACGACGAGGACGAGGTGCACTCCTCGGCGAGCGGAAGCTCCAGCTACGTTACGAATGAGTCCTGCGTTGTCAACAGCCAAAGTGGTGCGTCGACTGGCCCGCGCGGGCGCGGTCGTGCCGGTAACGACGTCGGCGACACTGTGCCGCCCCCTCTGACGCTCAATCTTGATCGTCTCGACGTCGCGGTTCTCTTTGTCTCTCCGGCGCAGCTCGCCGCCGAGGCCGCGGCGCGACTACCCGGCGGGGGCGTGGTCACCGAGAAGCTGGACGAGCGCGTTTCGCGGGGGAGCAGCCGGGCAGCCAGCGTGTCGAGCCTCAGCGCGGCGTCGTCTTCGTCCTCTTCGGCACAGCGGCGGCGCTCGCAGGTGACGGTGAAGGGCGCCTTTACTGTCACCCGACCTCTTCCCAACAAGGCCCTGCACGCCCGCACACGCTCAACAGATGGGTCCGCGGCGGCAGCATCACCGGCCGCGAGTGCAACTGCGGCGGTTACGCCAGTGGGCCCGGTTGAGGTTCGACGTCTGCAGTTCCGTTTTTGCGTGAAGGACCGCGACAGCGGCGAGACCCTCTTTCACGTTGACCGCGGCTTCTTCAAAGAGGTGATGCCCGCGTTGGAGGCGGTGCGCAAGGTGGCTGGCGCGTCGAGCGGGTGCCCCGCGCTGCCCTCCAAGACGCTGCCAAGTGTGCGTTACGCAACAGACGCGTACGTGGCTGAGCGGCGAAGTGAGGTCGACGCGATCGCCCGCTTCATTGTGAAGGATGCATTCTTGGTGCGCCATCCCGCGATGGTGAGCCTTCTCGAGCTCGACCCTGCCTTGCACCACGGACCGCAGGCGACAACGGCCAGCACCGCACCGATCCAGGCTGCCTCCACGTCGTCCTCCTCGGCACCAGCAGGGCAGCACGGGAAGCGGCGTGGGAGCCGCGGGGCTGAGGGCGAGGCCGGCGCGCCTTACCTAGACTCGAACTCTCTCGACCCGCTGCGTCTCGCCGGGGCGTCCAAAACGCACAGGGGCGCGACGGGCAGCCAGGCCAGCGGTCACTCCTCCTCCCGCTCGTCGGTGGTGCGGCGCAGTCGCCTCGACTGCGTCACCGCCGAGGACCTGGAGAAGGTTCAGCTCGGCACCGTCATTGGCCGTGGCTCCTTCGGCACGGTCTGCCAGGGGTATCTGCAAACCACGAGCGGACCCGTCGTGGTGGCGGTGAAGCGTGTCCATGTCGACCCGCAGCTGACGGAGAACGGCCCGGATGCCCTGGGAGAGGCCCAGGGTGAGCTTGATATTCTTCGCAAAGCGAAGCACAAGAACATCGTCCGCTTTCTCGGTAGTCTCTTCTCACCGACGGCGATGGAGCTGAGCGTGTTCACCGAGTACGTGGAGTGTGGCACGCTGGCGTCCATGGTGGAGCGCTTCGGCTGTCTGCCTCTCCTGGCCATTCAAAAGTACATGCGTCAAATATTAGAGGGCCTGCGCTATCTGCATCAGCTCTCCATTGTACACCGTGATATCAAAGGCGAGAACGTCCTCGTCACCAAGAACGGCCGCGTCAAGCTGACCGACTTTGGCAGCAGCGGGGTGCTGAATGAGGTGGGGTCGGCGTCGGTGATGCCGATGGGTTCGCCACTCTGGATGGCGCCGGAGATTCTGCACGGAGAGGTGGCGGAGGCGTCAGGCGACATATGGGCCGTCGGGTGCGTTGGCATTGAGATGCTCGACCGGACGATTTGGCACGTGACGCCGAACGATGCGGTCAACCCGTTTGTCTTCATGTATCGCATTGGTAAACTCGGCACACCCCCCCAAGGCCTCCCCACCGCTGAGGAGGTCGACGCATTCAAAGCGCGCGGCGAGCAGGAGGCGTACGAGTGCTACTCCGTGTACCGAGACTTTCTCGTTCAATGCCTGCAGGTGAAGCCAGAGGACCGCTGGACCGCTGACCAACTGCTCCAGCACCCTTTTATCCACACCCCCTTCTCGCGCTACATACGCTGGCAAGTCCCTGAAGCCAAGCAGGCGTGAAGAAGGAGCTAGACGAGACTGACTATGCGACGATAAAAAATCGTCATGCCACACACACAAAAAAAAAAAAAGGAAAGACAAAAAAAAAAAACGAACAACGAACAAACAGCAAGTGCAGACGGTGAAGTGCTAGCCGTAGAAGTGAATGTTGCGATTTAGACGTTTCGACAAGCGTAGCTGTCACGTATTCGAATTTACTTTACCGTGTTCTAGTTTTGTTTAAAAAATAAGAAGAAGAATTATTGTTATGCCCCGATTCTCTTCGGGGAAAGTGTTCGTGCTGCGACACGTACGCTTGTAGAGCTGTTTTCACTTTTGAAGATATTTGTGTTGCCGCGCTTTTCCTCTCCCTCATCTTCGCGCGATGCATTTTTTTTTTGTCTTGCTTTGTTTTGCCTCGTTTCTCTTTCTTTGTTGTTGTTTCTCCCCCATTTGCTGTGTTCTTGGCGATGCGCGTGATCTATTTTTTTTTCCCTTCTCTTTCATACATGTTCAGCGTCACTCTGATCAAAGCCGAATACGTCACAAATGACATTTTGTTTTGTTTTGATGTTGTCCCCCGTGACGACACCAACTGCCCAAATACAGTTCACTAGACAAAGCCAGGTAACGCAGTGAAGCGATGAAGTAATAGTAAATACAACTACAAATACAAATACACACCCATCATCCGTATACTTCGTACATCGTCACCTAAGACTTGCTTTCTTTCTCTCTGTCTTTGCTTTTTTTTTTTGTTTCCCCCCCAGCAACGGTATAGAAGAGACCAACAACAAGAATACAGTAAACGCAATGCGCTGCTGTGCGTTTCCCCTCAGAGAACAACAGCGGAGAGCTCTTGTTCTTCCTCTCTCAAAAAAGAGTATTCGACAGCCGCTCCAGTGCTCTTTGCCACTTGATGAAACCGGAGAAATAATATCATCAAAAAAAAAAAAAAAAAGAGAAATCACGTCTTTCCTCTGTTTCAGCAGACAATATCCCACTGTGAATGTCACATGCGCGTCTTTTTTCTGTTGTGCGAACAAAAACCACATTCCATGGCGCGTAGCAACTCACCCGCCCGTCGCATCTCCCACGTATGCCTTTCTTTCTCTTTTTTCTCTCTTTCTCTCTCTTTCTCTTTCTCTTCTTCATTTCAGTCATTCGGCAAGCGCAAAACGAACAACACTAGATCAAGAAAAGAAAGGTGAGTCTCTTTGTATATTCCCTTTCCCTTTTTTTTCTCCCCGTTGTACGTGCTCGACTCGCACCGCGCCGTTCTCGTTCTCTCCATCTCTGTGAGTGAACTCTCGTTGTGCACGTACTCGTCCGTGTTCTTGTGCCTCTGATTGCGGGATAATTCGTGCATTGAGCGGATTCTTCATTGTTTTCCCTTTCATCTTTTTTTTTGTTCCCCACCTCCTCCTCTCTCTCTCTTGCTCTTTTTTTCTTTCTCTTCACGCTTCATTTCTTCTCTGTCCTTGTCGCTCACCCTTCACACAAGGTCGAACAAAGCCAGCTATTATTTTTTGGAGCACCGAAGACGTGGAGATAGTGAGCTAGCTGACACCTCTCTTTTCCCCCTTTCTTAGCTGGTGCTGCTACTGCATTGTTTTTTTTTCTTTCTCTCTCTCTCGTCTCTCTCCCCCTTTCCCCTATTTGCTCCGTCTCCCTCTTGGTCCCTACTCTGCGCCGTCACACGCACGGACAACATCCGCACACAAGCCAAGTTCCCGCAGTGCGTCGAGAACAGGAGACACAACAGGAGGCAAATACGCGGAGCACACACAGACACTCATCAGAGCAATATTTGTAAAGACAAAACACACACACAGCATAATCTTACGATACCCGTAGAGCTCCAGTGACAGCGTGCAGGAAAGTCAATACGAAGAGGACACCACGCTAGCCAACAACCGCAACAGAAAGGAACGCACAACACGAAGAGATCGCTGTTCTCTCTCTGCTTGATTGCCTAGCATAGCCACATATCCCCAAAGAAGAAGAAGAAGAAGAAAAAAACCAAAATAATGCAAGACGAACTTGCGGCTCTCACAAATGCTGAGCCGCTCGGCAATACGTACAACGATCTCAGCAACACCACCAACTTGGTAGACAGCCGTGGGGCGGGTCCTTCCGCGCCTAGCCAGCCAGTTCGACGTCAAATTCAGTGCAACCCTCCGCCGGTTCTCGACGAGACGACGCGTCGCCGCCGACAGGGCAGCCTGGGGAACAACAGCATCTCCAGCAAGCCAGCCGCGACCTCGCTACGACAACAGCGCCGTTCTTCCTTGGGCTTTGCGGCACCGACAGCCACATCCGTGCGTCGCGCCTCGGTTGGGTCGGAGGGGAGTGTGGGCAGCTCCGCCTCCGCTCGACCCTCTGCGGTGCGCAAACCGATCAGTAGAACAACCCGGAGCACGCCGGCCGGCAACGGCACCACAGCGTCCAAGACCACCTCCAAGACCACGAATGAATCCACCGGCCTCAGCACCGCTCAGCTCAGCGTGCACACGGCCAATACCGGTACAAGCACGATGCTTGAGAACGAATCGGTGCAAACCAGCAATAAATCTCCACGCGGAGGCAAAGGAAAGGGGAAGAAGCGGGGATGGGACGACGATGACGTGCAGAGTATTGCGAGCTCGATTCAGTCCTCCGTGCGTCGGCGACGCGTGGCACCGCGGCCGCTGCCGGTGAACCGGGCACCAGAGCCGGTCATCACTCCCAACAGCATCGCGACGTCCAACCACAAGCCCGCCGCCCCGACCTCCCTCGCCAAGACAGCTACTGCTACTACAACCACCACCACCGCTACTGGTGGCGTGGCCTCGCCGAAGCGGGGGTCTCGATCGGGGCCCGGCAGTCCGACCGGTCCTCTTGGACAGGACACGGCGGCGGCGGATCCCACAACGATCACCACCATCACCATCTCCGACTCCGACTCGGACACAGACCCGCAGACCGGCACGGTGTCTCTCTCTCCCATGACGTCTGGCAACCGCTCTGCAAAACAGCCACACCCCTTTGTGCAAGAAATGGATGAGTTCAACGAGCCCGTTCCACGCAAGAACCAGCCCACGGCAGCAGCGGCAGCGGCGGCGGCAGCGGCGGCGGCGGCGCAGACCAAGCCCAACAAGGCCCGTAACGACGCGTCCAAGACGCGCGAGGGCAGCACCGCCACGCAGGAGGTCACGCTCTCGCCTGTCGCGAGTGGGCGGAAGCCGAAGACCGGGGCGTCCAACCAAGGCCTCACCGCGACCTCGCCTGCACCGCTGCAGCCGGAAGCGTTGAGCGGGAACACACGCCGAGGCTCTAATGCAAGCGATGACGTCAACTTTAGGGTGGAAGACAGCGACAGTGACAGCGACGATGACGACGACGAAGCAGGCAGAAGCGGCGGCACCCCGCTGCACGTTCTCCGCGAGCGTGCCAAGGGCGAGCAGGCGATGAATGCGATGCGCGAGGACGCCGACCACCAGACCCCGGTTGTGCCCCCCCTCCCCCTCTTCGAGCTCTCTGTTCGGCGCGATCGCGAGGCAGCCAATATGAAACCGCCCCCGCCCGCCCCCGCGCCAACCAGCCCCGACATAGATGGCGAAACCGCGAGTCTCTCTGGCGATAGCGTGTCGGTCTCCACCATCACGGGCACCCCCACGCCGCGCCACGCCTCCCACAAGGTGACGCCACGGCTGGCTGACAAGGCGCACACGAAACCCCCACACGGCGCCGCCCCGGCCAAACCCACATCGGCAGCCAACCAGGCCACAACGGGCACCCAAGAGGCGACGGAACCGACAGAACCGAAGCACGCGGCAGCCAAAGCACACGCGGGGAAGGAGACGTCAGCGGCAGCGGCGGGCTCCCCTTCGGCCACCGCAGCCGCACCGGCGCAGAAGAAGGATGCCGCAAAGTGCTGTGTTGTCATGTAGTCTGGATACATCTGGGCCTTGTGGTTCGTGTGTGTGTGTGTGGCCTCACCTTTTCTTTGCTTGCGTCAGTTCTGACGCTCTGAAGTGACTATCTTTTTCTTTTTTTCTTTTCGTTTCAAATCCACAGCGTGAGAAAACCCATCGTTACCTAAGCGTTCTTTGTTGTTGTTGTTGTTGTTTTTCTCTTTAATTTGTTCTTACCAGGCGCTCTGACCATCGTCGTAAAATGCTCTTGCTTTGCGCTTTCTCTTCCGGATTCTTTGCCCTATTTTGACCTCTATATGTTATCTCATTCTTGTCTTTACATGGCTAGCCGTTGTGCTTTTTTTTTTTTTTGCTGTAGGGAAGCGCGCTCACCATATTTTTTTTCCATTGATTGTTATTACCGAATGCCGGTAAGGACTGGGTGAGTTTCGTCTGTTTTATTGTTTTTCTCTTTTGTTGTTGGCCAAAGGCAGCATCACTTCTGTATCTTTCTACGGATCGATTTTCTCGCTTTCCCCATCTTCGCTGTTTGCCACACCCCCGTCTCTTGTATATTCTTTTTTTTTTTAGTGATTGGGGTCGTGGCGATCGGACTCATTGTGTGCCTCTTAGAAGATTCATACGTTCCTTTTCTGTTTTGCCTTTTCTGTTGCGTTTTCAATTCTGTTTTTCTTTCTCTGTCACTTTTTCTATCTCTGTATTCCCAGTTGTGCGTTCAAGCATCCCTTTGTTTCTTTTTGTTCTTTTTTTTTTTTTGCTCTTCTCAAAACTACAATCAAGAAAAACTGGAATAACTTATGCGCCATCAGGAGCGATAACAGACTACTTCGTCCAGCAAACATCACCGCTTGCGTTCTGCAGCCTTGTCTTGAATTACGGCGTCGTGTGACCACGAAAAGACGGTACTGGCAGCAAAGAGAAAACTTTGCGCTGCCAGGGGAGAGAGCACACCGCATTGTGCGACCTGGTGTACTCCCTTCATCACAATAAACACGAAATAGTAGTAGTAGTAGTACCCCCCCCCCCCTCCTCCTCCACCAAACGGGAAGATAAGCCGGATTCTTCTCGATCGGTGTCCTGAGCATGTCACGACGCGTGAAGCCACGCTCTGCCTCGGTTTACTCTCACCCTTTCTTTCCACGTTTCCCTTCTTTTGTTTCTGCGCTCTCTCCTCACCACGTGTCTTCTCACACACACACACACACACGCATACACACACATACACATCTTCCAGCGGCCCCATCATCTAGTTTACTAGGCACGACAGCGTCAACAACAGCAACAAAAAAATACATAAACCAGTAAAAAAAAAAAAGCTGATTCGAGAAGAATACTGCGGTTCAACACACATATTCTCTTTTTCTCACGCACACCGCTATCCTTATCCACCTTTTCTAGAGGTAAAAAAAGAAAAGAAAGAGCGCAGCGAAAAAAAAAAAAAAAGATACGTGAGACCATTATACACGCACTCACACAGCCCAACCTCCATCTATTTATTTTTATCCGCGTCACTTGCACAACAATGGCTCCCAAGCGCTTGGGCAAGTACGAGATTGGAAAGACCCTCGGTAGCGGCAACTTCTCCAAGGTGAAGCTGGCGCGTGACACGGAGACCGGCAAGGAATGGGCCATCAAGGTCATAGACAAGGAGCAGCTCGTCCGGGAGCGGATGGAGGAGCAGCTGAAGCGGGAGATCGCCGTGATGAAGATGCTCCGTCAGCCCAACATCGTGAGGCTTCATGAGGTGATGCAGACCAGCAATCACATCTACCTTGTACTGGAGCTCGTCACTGGCGGAGAGCTGTTCGACAAGATTGCGAGCACTCGGCGCTTTGACGAGACCGTCGCCCGCGACTACTTCCACCAGTTGATCTGCGGTGTTCACTATTGCCACGCTCAGGGCATCGCCCACCGTGACCTGAAGCCGGAGAACCTCCTCCTCGACGCGAACAACGTGCTGAAGATTTCTGACTTTGGGCTCAGCAACCTGCAACGCGGGAACGGCCAGGGCGGCGCCACGATGCTGCAGACTGTCTGCGGCACACCCAACTACGTGGCGCCGGAGGTGCTCCGGGAGCAAGGATACGACGGTCTCACTGCAGATGTGTGGAGCTGCGGCGTCATTCTGTTCGTCATGCTCGCCGGCTACCTGCCCTTCGACGATGAGAACGTGAATGCTCTCTTCAACAAGATCGAGCGTGGAGAGTACCGCATGGCGCGCCACTTCTCCGACGACGCCAAGGACCTCATAGGCAAAATGCTCACGGTGGATCCTGACAAGCGCATCAAGCTAGACGGTGTGATTAAACACCCGTGGTTTCAGATTAATTGGGATCCTTCTATGCTCACCCGTGGCGCGTCCTCTGACGGCGTCGACCCTGACCAGGTCAACACAGCCATTACTTCCATGTAGATAGTGCCGCAGACTTTTGATTCTTTCTCCTCCTTTTTTTTTATATTTATTTCGTGGTTCTTTTCCCCCTTTTTTGTTTATACACACACACACACGCGTGCGAGTACTTGACAACCGCAGACACGAGATGCATGTAACGCACACAAACACACACACACACACGCACGCACACACAGATAGCCAATACAGTGTTCTCCGTACAGAATGCGGCAGAGAAGAGACAAAAGGACCCACCACAAACTGATGCCAAACAGGACAACATGGTAAAATAAGAATCCAGAGAAAAAGAATTTAACTTGGGCGTGTGAGTCCTTTTTTTCTTTTCCTCTCTCTCTCTTTTTTTTTTGTTCCTGTTGTGCTTTCTCTGTGGTTTTCTTGCTTCCGGCTTGCTTGCATCGAAAAAAAAAAAAAAATACACACACACACCCGAAAAAAAAAAAAATAACAGTGAAAAAAAAAAGCGAAAGAAAATAATGGCACATGAACACAAATATCAACAATAACAGAAGTGGCAGAGACAATAAAATGAATAAGAGAAAACTTGCACACAGTGACTCGGCCGTGCCGTGTGGAACAACCGAGCGCAAGGACACAAACATGAAGTACAGAAATCACACGCGTCACATACACACCGGTCGCATACCCCATGCAAATGAAGAAGCAGCAACAACAACACATCGGAGAATGAGAGAGAGAGAGAGAGAGATCGCAATGTGATGAAGTGCGTCTGGGGTGTTGAAAGAAACAAAAACAAAACCACGATGTATACGGTTGCTCTTTCGCAACAGACTTTACACCCACGCACATTCACAGAAAACGCACAGATAGGTACACATATCGTTCCAAACTGCCTTTTAATAGCGCGTCTTCGCACTCGCACTATCGACAACTTGAATTTGTTTTGAATATAGGTATGCGTGCATGTGCGTTTCTCTTTTTCTCTCTCTTTCCCCCCCTTGCCCACTCCTTCTTCTCGTGCATAGCTCGTCTACATCTGTAGCTCTTGTTCCTTGTTTTTTTTTGTTTTGCTTTGTTTTGTTTGTATTTATCTCCTTGTGTGCTTTGTTTTTCTGTCGTTCGAGCTCCACGCAGTTCTCCATGTGCTCACCCATCTTTTCTGTTCCACCACTTTTTTCTCTCTTTTTCTCCCACTTCTGATTTTATTCCCTTCTCAAAGAAGAACTAGCATGCGCACCTTGTTTCGTTTTTTTCCTTCCTTCTTTTCCGTTGCTATAGTGCTTTTCGCGTTCGGAAATGCGGCTTGAACGAAACCACGAACGACGCCCCACGTCCTTGGGATTGGCAAGGTTCCTTTGGCGTATCATGCCGTTGTGCACTTCGCCCCATATTGCTTTTTTTTTATTTCTGGCGAGTGCCCTCCTCATTTTTTTTGTTGTTGTTACGATGCGCCGCCTTTGTTTCTCTCCCCCTTTCTGTTTCTCATCATGCCATGGACGAACTCTGGTGGGTGGAGAGGTGTTTGTTTACACCTGTCTTCCTTGCATTTCCTTTTTCTTCTTTCCTTTTTTTTTTTGCACCCCTCCTCCAAACTCTTTTCTCCGAGCACCGCTAGATGACCAGAGACACTTTGAGAGTCAGGAGAGAGAGAGTGCAGAAGGAAACTGCCAACATGCCAACGTGGGCGTCGTCTACCGCTCTCCGAAATGTGGGCGGTAGGCATGAGAGGGAGGGAGAAAGAAACAGTTGTGCAGCAAGCGTTCACAGAAGATGTTAAAAAGCAGAAAACAAGAAAAGAATGAGAAGGAGGTACAGTGCGGCTGTTTTACCAAGAAGCAAACAAGAGAAGGAATAATATTAAAAAAAAAGAAAAGGACAAATCGAAAGAGGACAATTTGCCTGTGTCATCTCAGCATCTGTTGCGCGTTTTTTTTTATACCTCTTTGCTCACATTGACAAGTGTGCACAAGAACGAAGAAGAAAACGAACAAATGGAAAAAAAAAACCGCTCAATTTGCACTACTATTATTATTCCTTTCCTTTTTTTTTTGTTTTCTCTTCCATTCCCATTCACCCCCTTTTTTTTTCCTGTTTCCCCCCAAATCTGTTGTGTGTGTGTGTGTTTTGTCTGTGCACTTTTTTGTGTGTGTGTGTGTGCACGAAGGTGTCTGATGGCGGTTTTGTCGCGCTGACTTGGAAAGTGGACCGCGGGTGAGAGAAGAAAAAAACAACCTTTCCCCTCAGAGAGAGAGAGAGAGGATCTATCCTTTTTCCCTTTTTTAGTTTTTGTTTTCGGCTTGTCTGGTTTGTGAATGAAAATATTTGATGCGTTGTGTCGAACCCACAGCGAAAAACAACAATTCTCCAATTAAAACAAAAAACGTTGAAAAAGAGAAAAGAAGAGTTGCAACAGGCTCGGCATCAACACGCTCTGTGAAAAACAGGAGTCTTGTCTCTCATCACACGAGGATGAGCACGAGCGAGAGCGTTAGAACGCCTTTGCTCATCACTGTGTGTGGCTACTTGAAAAAAGAGAAAAAGGTACCAGCGTGACTGACACACGCTGGCGCACCTATACGCACATCAACGCACACACAAAAGTCTCCCGAGATTCTCCTTGGGATGCTGAACAGAAAAAGTACTGAGGCCAACAGCAACAACCGCGAAGCTCCAGAAACTCTTTTTTTCCATTTGTGTAACTTTGCCCGTTTTTTTTCTCTGTTCTACCCCTGTGCGTCGCGTTGTTCATACCCGTGCCTTCTCCTCCCCTATTGATGTGAATATATTCTTCTCTCTCTATCCCCCCCCACTTCTCCTCATCGCACACACACAGAGACTTAGATGCACATGG
This sequence comes from Wallacemonas sp. 195SL, assembly GCA_030849605.1. NCBI lineage: Eukaryota > Euglenozoa > Kinetoplastea > Trypanosomatida > Trypanosomatidae > Wallacemonas > Wallacemonas sp. 195SL. The sequence continues at coordinate 8,390 of JASANS010002417.1, read as the reverse complement.
TGCGGCCGACACACCACTTTGCAGCTTTCTCTTCTGCTTCTTTCGGTACTTGTTGCTCTTTGCCTTCTTCTTTCCGTATCTTTTCTGGCTGACTTGTTGCACTGTTTCTGTTTCTATTTCCCTCACTCACAGTATCGCTATTCACTAGGACCATCTCGTATCAGCTGCTTCGTTTTTTTTTGTTTTGTGGCGCGCCTGCTTTTGGCCCTCTTTGCCCTCTCTTCCCTCTTTAGCACTCTTACTGTGTTTATCTTCTTCTTCTCCTTCTTCTTTTCCTTATCCCCCCTACTTCTCATTCACATATACCAAAGTGAGTGTGAGAGAGAGAGTACGAGCGAGCAGGCAAGCAAACACCGCTCGCTTTCCGTAGACAGTTTTGACCATGCGTGGCGAGCGTGACCGGACGGGGGAGGCGACGGGCAGTACCGACGACACCACCTCCGTGGCGTCACCGCACATTTTGCCCCCTCTCGGCCAGTCCGCCTCACGCACCTCGTCTTCCTCTTTTTTTCCTCCCGGGAGGCAGGAGCGATCCCAAACATTTGTGCCAGCCATGTCCCCAAACCACACCGTTGCCTCAGCTGTGGAGGATGACGTCCTGCACTGGCAGCGGTCGCTGCACTCGGAGGTTCTGGGCAGCCCGCGCATTCTTCTCGGCACCCCAACGCGACGCCAACAGAGCGATTGGTCGGTTTCGCACAGCCGCACCACAGACGAGGCCAGGCCAGACGGTGCCGCGATCGCCACACAGGGAGGAGTGTCATTGCTACCGCCACCGACGTCTCCGCACACAGCAGCATACCCGTGCTATGGCGGAACAGATCACCGCCGTGTGAGTCCGCTGCGGCGCCTCTCACGCCACGACAGCGGCTCTGGCAGCAGTGCGCATGCGGAAAGACCGTCCAACTGTTCGACACCGCATGCCCACCGTGGTGGTGCTGGTGACACGTGGGAGGACGACGTGTACCTTTCAACGCCTGTCGTACGCGCGCGTGAAGCACGGCATCAAGCCCACACAAGGAAGCGCTTGTTGAATGAGGACTTTTTTTCGGGTCCTCTTCGCAAATGGCGCCGCGATGGACGCTTCCCGTTCAAGCTGTGCAATACTATTCTCATCTTCATCTGTCTGCTTATCCAGCTGAGCTGCTTCCAGCTTCCAGAGACGATTGCCAATGAGCAGCAGCGGCAGGCCATCATCCATCACTTCACCGGCTCGGACGTGTACTTGTCCCGAGCCAAGGGCAACCTGGTTTCGCGGCCTACGTTGTTTCTCGACGAGCAGGTGCAAGTCTTTAGGTCCATTGAGCAGTTCGTGGACGTGTACTACAATTTGACCAACACATCCGTGAGTGAGCTGAACTACTACTACTGGCAGCGCGATGCGACCGATCGCGATAAGCTTCTGCGCGCCTATCGCGCCTTGAGTGACGAGACCGGGCAGGCGTGGGCAAATGGAGAGCAGGTCCTGCAGCTTCTACAAGAGTACCAGCGGCGCAAGAGGGTCAAGGCCTACGTGCGTGCGAAGCAGGGGAGCGCCAACGCCGCCTCGAATAACCGCAACACGCCGAGCGGTGCTGCACCGATCAACGCGACCAACGCCTTCTCCGCTTCCTCTTCTTCTTCTGCCGCGGCGACGTGGGGGCGGCTGTCTCGCGTGCAGCCCGTCGTGATGCAGGTGCTGGCGTACCCCTTCTCCCTACGCGAGCGCGCATCGCCTGCGCACGCCACCCCCCGCTGGTTCACCTTTTTGCTCGACGCCGCGAACCCGCTCGGCCCTTTTCGACACTACAATCGCTCACACACCCAACACCGCGTACAGCAGGCCGAGGTGCTGGAGGGACCCGCGAAGGGAGGGGGTCGTGGGGCGGCCACGAAAGTCAGGGGGGACGAAGAGGTACGCGGCGGCCATAAGCAGTACCGCCCCAACACGAGCTTGAACTGGGAGACGAGCGTGCTGACGGACGCGGACCTGTCCTCAGGCGGTGCCACGGTCTGGTCTCGGCGCCCCACCAGCAGCAGCGGCCCCTCCGCACAGGCTGCTCCTGAGGTGCCCGACGAGGCTTTTCTGCAGCTGGTCTGCCACGCGCGGCGAGACTGGCTGACGGGCTGGCTTTACAGCCCATGCCGCACACCGGTCATATCGGACGCGGATAGAGGAAATAGCTCCGCCACCGCCACCGCCAGCGGCGCGTTCTCACGGGCGGATGGGGCCGACGGCGGTGTCACTCGAGACGGCGGGGCGTCACCATTTCTGGCCTTCCAAGGGCGTGAAGGGCGGCGTGTGCTGAGACGGTCTGCAGAGACCTCACAGGGCGTCACCAGCGACTTGCTCTTCTCCTTCATGGACAACGTCGTCGCGGTGCGCCTCTTCGCCTCAGTGCGCCATTTATCCATGCCCATGCAGTCCCCACGAACCACCTTTTTTCACAGTGTGCCTGGCCTTGACACCCCCACGCCCGGAAGCACGCAGTCGTCATCGTCATCGTCATCGTCGTCGTCGCCACCACGGCAGCGGCTGCTTTCACGAGGCGATGCGAGCCACGCCGCTCTCCCATTCAACAGGTCCGTTTATCGGTGGATGATGGAGAAGAATCTGCGTCTGCACCGAGGAGGTCTGGTGGAGGCGGAGCTGGTGGTGCGCACCTCGGTTCTGCGACTACACGCGTCCTATCGTCACCCTGCGTTTCTGAATGCCCTGCTCTTGGCGTGCTTAGCGTTGTGGGAGCTGTACCTGCGGCATCGTGCTCTCGCCCGCATTCATCGTTACCGTCGCCGTGTCATGTTGGAGAAGCGCCGACTGCGCCAGCGTGGCCACGCATCTCACCGTGGTGGCGGCGAGGCGATGACCGCTTCACACGGCTTGCCGCCACTGCAGCCAGGACCACGCGCGACTGGTGTGGTGGAAGAAGCCGCGGCCGAACGTGTGCGCATCGGCACCGCCGCCAACCTTCTCGATGACCCGCTTTCGTCGTCTCCCTCCTCGAGTAGCATTGATCGAATTCTTGATGCCAGCCCTGGCGATCGCCGCCTCGACGACGACGACGAGGGCCAAGATAGCAGAAGAGGTGAGGGTGCCGGCGTCTCGGACGAAGAGGACGACGACCAAGACGAGGTGGTGTCGGGCACGCTGGGGTGGGGCCCGTGGGCTCGACGGACGTGGTGGAAGCTGCGCATCGGCATCTACGAGGAGCTCGGTCTTGACCTTTCCCATCTGTTGGCCGAGACGGAGCCGGCGAATCGCAGCCCGACTGACGCCCACGCGACCACCACGCACCCCACAAGGGCGGCCCCACCACAAGGGCTGTCCTCGCCGCCCGGGATGGACGAGCGACAGCCGCTCTTGCTGGGGACGATGCCCAGACAAGTCTCCTCCCACTCCTCAAACTCCTCGCCACGGCTCGACAGGCGGTCCTCCTCTGGTGCGGCCCGTGCGCTGGTGTTGCGACGCCGCGAGGAGGCCCGGCAGGAGCGTCTGCTTGCCCGCCGCTACGTGAGCTTGCGCGACTCGTGGCGCTACCAGCTGCAGCAGTCCATGGGCATTGGCTGGCATCAACTCGCAAGACTCTCAGCTGTGTTTGTGCTCGTGTACGCGGTCTTGTATCTGACGCAGTTGCTGCCATTTCCGACCGGGGCGCGGGCGGACGCGCTGCGCAACTTGGCGCTTGGTCTGGCGTGCCTGAGCAGCAGCATCGTCTTCCTCAGCTACACCCGCTACTTTCCACGCATCTACTTTCCCATTCTGATCACCAAGGTGGTCATACCGCGACTGCTAATATTTGTGCTGTCCATCGCCCCGCTCTTTATCGGGTACGCGTTGTTTTTTCACATCGTCTTCGGCTCCCACTCAGACGGCCGCTTCTCGACTCTGGGGTGGTCGATGATGTCCTTGTACTTTATGGCCTACGGCGATTCTCTACTTTCCGCGATCAACACGTCTGAACGGGGTGCGTCTCGCGCGGTCGCGGCGCTTGCGAATGTCATGACGGTTCTGTTTGTGTTACTCTTCATGATGACAATACTCAACTTTGCACTTGGCATCACTATCCACGAATGGCACCGCATTCGCCAGCGGTTCGGCACGGTGATGAACATGTCCAGCATTCTCTTCTCCGTCCGTACCCGCGAGGAGGTCAAGGCGGATGCACTAGAAAAGGTGCGCACACATCTCGAGCTTCTGCTCTACATGACCCACGAGGATGAACTCGCGGCTGCGGCTGCGGCTGCCGTGTACCCAGGAGCCACGAGCGCTGCTGCCGTGGATCAGACCTGGTCACCACCGTCATCTCACCATCGACGGCGCCACGGAGGCCGTCTCGCAGACCTTGCCCTGCCGCCGCCGGTCACAACAGACGCAGTGGACGCGCCAGGGGCCCGTCTTTCCCCGCGCGCCGCTTCAGAGGAACCGGAGAGCGTGCAGCTGAGTGCTGCCACTACCATTGGCCACTTCGCCCCAGAGGACTTTCGCGCAGAGGGCGAGCTGGTCGATGAACACAGGGACGGGCAATCATCGCAGGATGACCACCGCCGTCGTGAGGTTCCCACGTCGATGAGCAGCCTAAGCGACGAACTGTGAGCGTCGCTGCTTGCATGCTTTTTTTTTCCACCTTTCCACCAACATTGAGAACTACAACGATAATATTAACAAGCAACGTGAATGATCACAAGAAGAGAGCGACATCTCTCCCACCGCACCGCCAACCGTGCCCTCACCCTCTGCGTGTCCTCCTGGCCACCTCCCGCTGCTTCCTCACTCCTCCCGCCCCCCACTACATCGTCTCCCTCGTTCCTACTTTTCTTCCTTTCCACCACTCGAAACACAAACACAACGCACTCTTGCACACGGCACGCCTCCTCCAACCGGCAGTGTCACATCCCTGTAACAGCGTAAATCGCAAACAGAAAGTTTCAAACACAAAACAACCATGCGCGAGATCGTGTCCTGCCAGGCCGGCCAGTGCGGTAACCAGATCGGTTCCAAGTTCTGGGAGGTCATCTCCGACGAGCACGGCGTCGACCCCACCGGCACGTACCAGGGCGACAGCGACCTGCAGCTTGAGCGCATCAACGTGTACTTTGACGAGTCCACCGGTGGCCGCTACGTGCCCCGCGCCGTCTTGATCGACCTCGAGCCCGGCACGATGGACGCCGTGCGCGCTGGTCCCTACGGCCAGCTGTTCCGCCCCGACAACTTCATCTTTGGTCAGTCTGGCGCCGGCAACAACTGGGCCAAGGGCCACTACACTGAGGGCGCTGAGCTGATCGACTCCGTGCTGGACGTGTGCCGCAAGGAGGCCGAGTCCTGCGACTGCCTGCAGGGCTTCCAGCTGTCGCACTCCCTCGGTGGCGGCACGGGCTCCGGCATGGGCACGCTGCTCATCTCCAAGCTGCGCGAGGAGTACCCCGACCGCATCATGATGACCTTCTCCGTCATCCCGTCCCCCAAGGTGTCCGACACCGTCGTGGAGCCCTACAACACCACGCTCTCCGTGCACCAGCTCGTCGAGAACTCCGACGAGTCCATGTGCATTGACAACGAGGCCCTGTACGACATCTGCTTCCGCACCCTCAAGCTCACCACCCCCACCTTCGGTGACCTTAACCACCTCGTCGCCGCCGTCATGTCCGGCGTCACCTGCTGCCTGCGCTTCCCCGGCCAGCTCAACTCTGACCTCCGCAAGCTCGCCGTCAACCTCGTGCCGTTCCCCCGCCTGCACTTCTTCATGATGGGCTTCGCCCCGCTCACCAGCCGCGGCTCCCAGCAGTACCGCGGTCTGTCCGTGCCCGAGCTCACCCAGCAGATGTTCGACGCCAAGAACATGATGCAGGCCGCCGACCCCCGCCACGGCCGCTACCTCACCGCGTCCGCCCTCTTCCGTGGCCGCATGTCCACCAAGGAGGTCGATGAGCAGATGCTGAACGTCCAGAACAAGAACAGCAGCTACTTCATCGAGTGGATCCCCAACAACATCAAGTCCTCCATCTGCGATATCCCCCCCAAGGGTCTCAAGATGTCCGTCACCTTCATCGGCAACAACACCTGCATCCAGGAGATGTTCCGCCGCGTCGGTGAGCAGTTCACTGGCATGTTCCGCCGCAAGGCCTTCCTTCACTGGTACACCGGTGAGGGCATGGACGAGATGGAGTTCACTGAGGCCGAGTCCAACATGAACGACCTTGTCTCCGAGTACCAGCAGTACCAGGACGCCACCGTCGAGGAGGAGGGCGAGTTCGACGAGGAGGAGGAGGGCTACTAGGCTTAGAGAGGAAGAGACAGAGAGTGGCCGACTGGATTGACGGGTGGGATACAGATGTGTGATTGTGTGGGTGTTGGTGTGGGGTGTGCTGTCCTCTGGGACTGTCCTCCCTAGTTTCCTTCCTCCCTCTCTCTCTCTCTCGTCTGTGCCCCCCTCACCCCCCCCCCCCCCGGCCTCTCTCTCCTTTTTCTTTAGTTTCCCTGTTGTTTTCTCTGTCTTACCGCAAGGCAAATGTATTTTTCCCCTGTAAAAGCGCTCGCGCTCTTTCTTTTTTTCTTTTGTTGTTCCGCTGGTTCTGTTCTTTCATCCTTTATTGGGTGGGTGTCCGTCAGTGTTACGGGTCTCTGCTGGCTCTGGCTCTGCGTGTGCTGCCCGTCTTTGATGATGCAGCTCCCCCGACCTCGCCACGTGGTCCCTCGGTCACCGGTTCCGTGGACTTTTTCTCCCTTACCCCCTTCTTTTCGGTCAAAATAACGTTGTGCGTGGCCCTCGTCCCTCTCCTCGCGCAAAGCTTTGGCGCCGTGTCGAGGCCACACCTCAGAAATGAAAATAGAAGCACAAAAGCAAAACAAAAACAAAGCAAGACAAATCAAGGACTGTGTGCGTCTCTTGTTCGTAAGATTCACCACACCCTTGAACAGGGTGCGCTAGCGTCTCCCCCGTTGTTTCTCTCTCCCGTCAGTGGCGTCCGTCGCCTTGGTGCGCGGAGGGCCCCTGGAGCTGTGTGCGCGTTGGCGTGTGGTGCTGGTATTGGGCTTGCTTTCTGGATTGAGTGGGTAATCCCCCTCCCCCCCCTCTTTCTCCACTCTGCGTCATTTTGTGTTCGCGACCCCGTTGTTCCGTTCATGCATTTAGTGAACTGGGCTCATGACGCGAGAATCGGGTATCTCGTCACCTGAAGCAGCTTGTGCTTACTAGCCGCGCTTCTAGTACGGCTCTTTCACTCAGCAATGACCTCGGCTTGCCGCCCCCACGGTTCCCTCACGCTCTCCCTCTCTCTCTTTCCGTCTTGTCAACTCGAATAATCTTGCTCATCTAGGCCTTTGCGTGCGCTCCACACTACGTCCTACCCCCTCTGAGTTGCGTTACCATTTAGTACATCGGTTTGTCTTTCTTGTTGCTTAGCGCGTAATTGTGTGTGCTCGTTGCGTTCCGTATCGCCTATCTCTTCTGTCTTTCTTTCTTTTCGAGCTCAATGTCCTACCCGAAGTTGCTGGAGCCTCTCACAATCGCTGGCAAAGGCCAGTTGCGCNACTGGTCTGTTCCGCAGCCTCGCGCCGTGCGTGAGGGCAATGACGCTTGCGTTCTCTCTTCTTGCCCCGCCATTTTCTTTTTGCTGCTCTCGCTCTGCCGACGCGCTTGAAGGCTTGGGGCAGTCTCTGCTGCTTGGCGCGCCACAGTATGAGAACGCCAAATCGGCGACGCTTCCCTGCGATGGCAGCCCGGTCAACTCCGAGGACCTCTGCCGCATGCTCAGGGGACGGCTGCTGTATTTTCCGCCACTTCTCCTGTCTCCTCTCCATGCGCGCTATCTGGTAGCCCCTGAGCTGTGAACCTCTCTCGGATGGGCTCTGCCTGCTGGACTGGCACAGGGCCCGCTTTCTTGGCTACTCACACGATAAATTGGGTCCTTTCCACCTCGCATCTCGCGCCAGAACAAGCTGTACGGCGCACGTCGGCACTGCTTACCAGCCTCCGCATCGCGAGTTGCGCGGAGCCGCCGCTGTTCAGCGTTCTTTGACAGAAGGCTGCCGGAGTGGAGAGCAGGTTGCTGCAAGGACAGCGAGCGACTTCGCGAGACCTGAACTTGCCGTCTCGTGGACGAACTTGTCAGAATCTCTTTCTCGCCGGACTCTTCTGACACAGTGTGGTTATCCTGTCCCCCCCCCTTTTTCTTTTCTTCACTATTCTCTTCTCTCACTTGTCGCGTTGACGTTTCCCCCCTCGCGACTCGCCTCTTCACAGAATCTTTCTCTCCCCCCTCTCTTTTTCTGAGAGGAACACCACATCGAACCAAGAAAACACTGTGATGGAAACGAAAAATAAGAAAACGAAAAGCAGGTACTCTGTGCACGAAAACAAGAAGAGAGCGACATCTCTCCCACCGCACCGCCAACCGTGCCCTCACCCTCTGCG